>JAJOOH010000888.1:0-117498 GCA_029582605.1 Solanum gracilifrons
ATTATAACTGAGAATCTGAACTTATACCAACTGAAGCGGTTCTTGTTTGATGTAAAAACGTATTTCTGGGATGAACTATATTTATTCAGGGAATGTGCAGACCATATCATTCGTAAATGTGTACCAGAAGAGGAAGTCAATGAAATTCTCAATGTGTGTCACGCCTCACCTGTTTGTCGACATCATAGTGGGGTGTGAAAAACAACAAAAGTGATTCAAAGTGGCTACTATTGGCCATTACTATATCGAGAGACATATGACTTTGTGAAACAATGCATAGTGTGCCAACATAAATGAGGGTATCAAGAAAGCAAGAATTACCTCTTAACCCCATCCTAGAAGTTGAATTGTTTGATGTTTGGGATATATATTTCATGGGTCCGTTTGTAAGCTCTTTTGGAAATAAGTACATTTTTGGGGCGGTTGATTACGTTTCCAAATCGGTGGAAGTTGTAGCATTGTTCAACAATAAGGGCAAGTGTTGTGCAATTATTCAAGGGATATATATTTACCCGATTTGGTACCCCGCGTGCTATAATGAGTCATGGAGGGTCTCATTTTTTCAACCAGATATTTGCCTCATTATTGAGAAAATACGGGTTCAAGCATAAAGTTGCAACGCCATACCATCCACAAACAAGCGGCCAAATGGAAATTTCAAACCGAGAGATTAAAAATATATTTGCACCAATGGTTAATGCAAATCAGATGGATTGGTCATAAAAATTGGATGATGCCCTATGGGCGTATCGTACCACGTTCAAAACACCGATTGGTATGTCACCCTATTGGTTAGTGTTTGGAAAGTAATGTCACCTACAAATTAAGGTTCAATATAAAGCTCTATGGGCCTTGAAGACACTAAATCTAAACTAGGAGAAGGCTGCGAAAGGGAGAGTAAATCAATTTCATGAGTTTACGGAATTTGAGTTAAGAGCATATGAAAATTTAGCCTTGTATAAGCAAAAACTGAAGAAGTGGCACGATGCCAAAATCCTTCAGCGCGAATTCTGAGTCGGTGATTTTGTTTTGCTCCACAATTCTCGTTTGAAACTTTTCCCCGATAAACTTAAATCGAAGTGGCCTAGTCATTCCAAGTTGACTCGAGTGTTTAAAAATGGGGCAATTGAAATTGAAGGTAAAGATGAGCCAGCTTTCAAGGGGAATGAGCAGCATCTTAAACTCTATTTTGGATAATGTCACGACGTTAAATAAGTCACTTCTTGGGAGGCAACCCAAGCATTAGTTGTTTTCGAATAATGTGTATTGAATGTGCAGGGATGGGTGCTTGTGCAATGGCAAACCCACATCGGCGGACCACCTAGTAGTTTGGCGGTCTCAATTTGGTTCACTTTCTGTGCCTGACGGTAGAACTATCATTATGGTAAATTTAGCGAAGCGATCATCTTGCTTGGCGATGCACCGATGAGGTTGGACAAACCCAATTTGAATTGCCTTTAGGCCCATCCTACAGAGCCAATGTTCTGGAAATTTTGGAGAACCTTATGCTTATTCGACGGGTTGCCGAGTAGTTCGGCGAGATCGATTTCAATTTCCCTTTGGCCCATCCTACAGAGGTACTGTTCTAGAAATTTTGGCGGGCTTCATTCAGTTCGGCGGTGTGCCGAGTGGTTCGACGCATTCCACAAACCTTGTCGAATGGCCACATATTGAATAATCCTCTTGACCTTGTTCTTTTCATTCGGTGCTATTGTCTTTTTACTTTTGTTTTTATCTCTTGTTCTTTTTCTTTTTTACATTGAGGACAATATTAGATGTTTTTGGTGTGGTGGGGACATGTTCTAAATACCACCTGTTGAGGTGTTTGAATGTGGTTGTTCTCTTGAAATTTGAGTGTCAGTTACGATCAATATGGATGACTTGAATAGTTCTCTTAATTAAATGACATGAGTGTGCGGCTACGATGAGGCAAATTAATTTACATAGGTCATATGTGAACTGCTAGCATCTCGTTGTGATTACCCGGTTGTTGAGTTAATCTCTTGTGATGATCGTTGCATGCTAGCTGAAAATTGTAGTCTTGTTTGATGATCATGTTGAATGCCGTGTGTGGTGAGGTTATTTTGAAATACATGCTTGGTGATACCTAGAACTTCCTCCGTTAGTCTTATTGATGGATGGAAGCAAGCGATTGAAATGATCTTAGGCAATATTTATGAAGAATGAACCAACAACTGATCTTATACCTCTTTGTAACCACCTTGTAAAAGTGTGAACCTAGCTTGGCACTAGTTGAGCCTATCCTTTTTTTGGAAGAAACTTGAACAACTTTGACCTCTTTGTCCCATTACCAATAACCTTCATGAAGTATTGGTTCATTTGAATAGCCAACTTAGGCCAAAATCCTAAGTTGTGGGTGTGGTAAAAAAGGAGGAAAGTCAAGTAGTGTGAAAAATCGTCCTTGAAGGTTCATGATGAAAAGGATGGAACCCCTCCAGATAAAGAAATTATGTCATGATCCAAGGGTACTCCCTAGATGTAACATGGCGTATAGAACCTCGTAAGACTCCATATAAGCCACTTAGTTATCATAACATAAGAAGTAGAACAATAAGAGTAAAAAATACTTCAAGTCTCAAAATATTTTATAAAGGAAAGCAGAAGTCTAGACAATGTCTTAGTTCATTAATAATATTGTTGTGGAAATAGCCTTAACCGACATTAAGACCATATGAGCTATCAGATGATTCCCCGGTGTCTTCCACACCGAAAATGGTTGGTCTACTTGCCTAAGGTAGAACCGGTAAATATTAGCTTAAGTGGATCCACTAGCTAAATATCCTTTGGGGCACGTAGTTTATGGGATAAGCAGATTGCTACTAGAAACCCGGAATCCACTACGTAAAAGGTTTCCATCTCATGAGATATACTTGGAAGCCGGACTCCACTACGTAAAAGCTTCCATCACATATTCAATATCCACTAGGTGCTAATCATATATTACACAAGATATTTATTAAGTCTTGACTTAACTCTTTCTTAGAATAGCTTCTTAGACCATGCGTGAGCAACTATCACCATCCATGAAGTATTTAAAATGCCTCTTTAGCCTTTGATTCGATTAGGTGAGAAAGCCTTTAAACCTAGGAATCCTTACTATGTAAGAATGCCCTTTCACAATTCAACAACAACAACAACAACATTGATACTTTACTCTCAAAGCATCTTTAAAATAATTGCATAGACATAATCACATACTTTACCTCCTTGAGGTTCAAAACCTACTTTCACTCACCACATCTAGAATTTAATCATTAGACATGGATTTCATTATAATTCATGTGATTCTATCACCTCAATCACTAATTCATAAAATTCCTCTTTCATCAACAAAGACCCACATCATATCATCAACTTTGATAAATATGGGTATTTCATGGGTTCATGGGGAAACTTCATAAAAATGATAGGAAATCATTAATTCAAGCTTAATATAACTCAATTCGATCAATTAAATCATGTTTGAAAGGAACCATGACTTTTGAATCAAACCCTAACGATTGGGGTTTTCTACCTTTTTTAAATTGGAGATTTTGAGGGAACTCCATGGATAATTCATCCATGAAATTATCCATGGATGAAAGCTACCATACCTTACTATCAAAACCCAAATAAATTGATGTATAATGCTTGTTCTTAAAACCCTAGCTTGGATCTCCTTCTTCTTTTTCTTCTTCTTCTTCATCAAGTTTTTTAGATAGAGAATTATTTGAGAGTATGAACTTCGAGGATTTCTTTTAGGTTTTGTAACATATGACTTAATTGGGTAAGTTTTAGAGTTAAAATGACATATATAGTGGTCCTAGACATAGGCAAAACGACATATCTTTAGTTTAATCAAAACCAAAATTACCCAAATTAACCTTCACTTGCCACTGCACTGTCCACCTTCACGAGAGGCACCAGGATCCGTGGTACCCTCTGTGGTGATGGACCAGTAGCTAGGCAAGTGTTACCTTAACTCCAAAATTCTAAGGCACCTCCACGGAGGGCTCCACGAGCCGTGGTGCCTACCACGAGCCGTGGTCCCTCTCGTTGTCACAAAATAGTGGCTACGCTACCTTCCCCTTAACCCTTAAATACTAACTCCCCTCCACGAGACTTCCCACGAGCCGTGAATTGGCTCGTAAAAATTGGGCTGTTTTGGGCAGTTTTGGAGAGGCAACTGCCTAGCCGACCATGAGCCAAACCAAGGGCCATGGTAGGTGGGGCAGTGTCTAGGCTAAGGTAGTCTGCCTTAGCCTATCCCTTTGCCCTATCCCTTATAACATGACTCTTACCCTCAAACTTAGCTCTAGATTAGTCTACTAGATTCCGAGGTGTTACATTATCTACCCCTTGTAAACATTCATCCTCGAATGACGTTCTTGACACCTTACTGAAGCAAAGACTCAAGACTAGCAGCCCATCAAGCATGCAACATTATAAAATGCACATTATCAAGGAAGAAACATCAACTCTAAACTCAAACATACTCAATGCATCACAAAGAAGTAGGAATTACATCTAGCAACCCATTATCCATGAAATTTCAACTTTTCTCATGTCTTAGGAGGGATTACCTTCTTCAAGCTAAAATCATGCTCAACAAAATCTAATGGAGCCTTTATGCAATTTACTTTCAAAAAGCATAGCTAAAGCATGTTCATCAATTCATCTCATGAAGTCTATAGGCAATTCATACTCAATGCACAACAATATGAGGAAAATCAATCATATAGACTCATTTTCTTTCTAAACATAAGTTTCTCATGAACATGCATAACATAGGTAAATCATGTAAAACACATATAACACACATGACTCTCAAAACTAGGAAAACTCAGGAGGAGCTAATTACCTCAAGCTAGAATAGGCGTACAAGGAAAAAGATGAAGATATTGCGATAACATATCGGCCTCTTTCTCCCAAGTAGCACCCTCAACCAATTGATTCCTCCACAAAAACCTTCACGGAAGTTATTTCCTTGTTTCTCAATTTCTTGACATGCCGGTCTAGAATCTCTACCCGAACTACCTCATATGAAAGACTTTCATCAACTCCCAACCCTTCTAAGGGAATTATGGATGTTGGATCTCCAACATACTTCTTAAGCATAGAGACATGGAAAACCGGATACACCGAAGGCAACTTATTTGGCAAATCAAGTTCATAAGCAACCTTAACCACACGTCTCAAAATTTTGTATGGGCCTACATACTGGGGACAAAGCTTCCCCATCTTACCAAACCTCATCACACCCTTCATCGGTGAGATTTTCAAATATACCCAATCTTTAACATTAAAGTCTAGATCCTTTCTCCTCAAATTGGCAGAAGACTTTTGCTGACTTTGGGTCGTTCTCAACCTCTCTCTAATGAGTCAAGCTTTCTTAATGGCCTCATGAACCAATTCGGGACCTATCAAAGGAACTTCACCGACCTCGAACCAACCTATAGGAGACCTACACCTCCTACCATACAAGGCCTCAAATTGAGCCATACCGATACTTGAGTTGTAGCTATTATTATAGGCAAACTCTAACAATGGCAAGTGGTCATCCCAATTACCCTTAAAATCAATCCCACAAGCCCTTAACATATCTTCCAAAGTTTGGATGGCATGCTCCGCTTGCCCATCGGTTTGGGGATGAAAAGTCGTGCTAAGCTTCACCTTAATGCCAAGACCCTTTTGGAATGACTTCCAAAAGTGAGAAGTGACTTGAGGACCACGATCGGAAATAATTTATGAAGGCACTCCATGCAACTCCATTATTTATCTTATATACAACTTAGCATATTCCCCCGCCGAAGAGGAAACTTTGACGAGAATAATGTGAGACGATTTTGTCATCTGATCTACAATAACCCAAATAGAGTCATGTTGTCACCCGTGCCAGGCAAACCAATCATAAAGTCAACGTTCACATCTTTCCTATACTGACAAGTAGGAATACTTATGTCTTGGGATAAACATCCCGGTCTTTGATGCTCAACTTTAACTTGTTTACAATTAGGACACTTAGCCACAAACTCCGCAATGTCTTTCTTCATTCCATTCAACCAATAGACCTCCCATAAGTCATGGTACATCTTGGTGGCTCTCCGGTGAATGGAATATCGAGAACTATGGGCTTCCAACAAAATTTGCTCCCGTAAGTTGTCAACAGGAACAAACAAATGACTTTGGTATCTAAGTACACCATCTCCCCCTTGTGAAATAGCCTCAATGGATTTCTTAAGCACCGCCTCCTTCAATTCAACCGAAATAGGGTCAAGACCTTGATTGGATTTCACATCCGCTAAAAAAGATGATTCAGACCCATTGTGAACAATAATACCACCCTTGGTGGAGTTCACTAATTGAACACCTAATCAGACCAACCTATGAACGTTTCGAACCAATTATTTCTTATCATCCTCAATAGGAGCAACACTACCCATAGACAACCTACTAAGACCATCCACTACCACATTTGCCTTACCGGGGTGATAAAGAGAACTCATGTCATAATCCTTCAATAATTCAAGCCACTTCATTTGGGGAAGATTTAAATCCTTTTGACTAAACACGTATTGTAATCTCTTATGATCGGTGAGGACATCAACATGTACCCCATACAAATTGTTCCTCCAAATCATTAAGGCAAAAACAACTGCCGCTAACTCAAGGTCATTGGTAGGCTAGTTCTTCTAATGGACTTTAAGTTTCCTTGAAGCATAGGCAATCACTTTACTATTTTGCATAAGCACACATCCCAACCCAACTCTAGAGGCATCACAATACGGCACAAAACCATCCGTACCTTCCGATAAAGTAAACACCGGTGCGAAAGTAAGTCTATCTTTCACTCTTGGATACTTTTCTCACAATATTCCGACCAAATAAAATTAGCCTTCTATTGAGTCAGAGACATCAACATAGAGACAATGGAAGAAAACCCCTCAACAAACCTTCTATAATAACCGGACAAACCCAAGAAGTTTCTAATATCCATAGGACTTAGAGGTCTAGGCAAACTCTTGACTGCATCCATCTTCTTAGGATCTACCTCAATACCCTTATTAGACACAATATGACCAAGGAAAGCTATAGACCTTAACAAAATTCTACACTTGCAAAAGTTTGCAAAAAGTTGTTAGTCCTTAAAAAATTGCAACACAATTCTCAAATGACCCACATGTCCATTCACACTCCTTGAATAGATCAAAATTTCATTAGTGAACACAATCACAAACATGTCAAGGTATTGTCGAAACACCCTATTCATCAAGTCCATAAACGTCGTCAGAGCATTAGTCAATCCAAACGACATTACCAAAAATTCGTAATGATCATACCAGGTTCTAAAATCCGTCTTTGGAATATCATCAACCATCACCCTTATTGGTGATAACCCGATCGAAGGTCAATTTTTGAGAAATAACTTACCCATTGTAGTTGGTCAAACAAATCATCTATCCTTGGAATAGGATACTTATTCTTAATGGTCACCTTATTAAACTGAAGATAATCAATACACATAGGAAGAGACCCATCTTTCTTCGTAACAAACAAAATGGGAGCACCCCATGGAGACATCCTCGCTCGGATGAAGCCCTTATCCAACAAATCCTTCAAATCTTTTCACCCTAACAAGATGGTAAATACAACCCTTAGAGATCATCTCTCTAGATTTAAGACATGAAATAAACTGACCCTTAGGCGGAGAATTTCCCTCTGTTTCTACTCACGAAAAGGCTTATTCGGGAACTCAAACTTGACCACACGAGTTCTACAATCAATAAAATCATAACAAGAGCGCAACAAATCCATACCAAGAATAACATCGAAATCTAACATATCAAGCTCTACCAAATCAACAAGAGTAACTCTATGGGATAGGGAAACGGGATATCTTCTACAGACCCTCTTAGCCACCATAGAATCACTAGAGGAGTAGAGACAGAAAAATGTTCTAACAACACATCAGGGAGCACATCAAATCTCATTTCCACGTATGGCATCACAAAGGACAAAGTAGCACCGGGATCAAGTAAGGCATACACATCTACATGGAAAACTTTTAACATACTGGTGACCACATCTGGAGAGCTCCCTTGTTCCCCTCGGTTTTGGATAGCATAAAAGTGGTATTGCTTAGGAGCATTGGAATTTGAACCAATAGGAGGAGCTTGCTTGCCCTCTCTTCCTTTAATCTTAAGCATCGGACAATCCCTCGTTTGGTGACCACTCTTTCCACAACCATAACAACAATCCGTGCCATCTAGGCACTTAACATCATGCTTTCTTCCATACCTAATGCAATTAGACATAGGCAATGAATATCCACCACTATTCCCTCCTTGAGTCTTAGGGTTAGACAAACTTTATTTGTTGAACTTAGGAGGATCATTGGAGGAACCTTGACAGGAAAACCTTTGTCCAAATCTAGGTCGACCTTGTCCATTGGACCTTGCATTAGAGAAATTTCCATCACCGGTCCTAGACCGTTTTACCTCCCTAGACTTTCCCTTGAGTTTCTCCTCCTCGATTTATTGGGCATGCACTGTGAGACGTGAGACGTGAGATATCCATATCATGAATAATCATTGCGTTACGACACGCTTTAACAACCATGTCGGACATGCCCATCACAAACTTGGTCGTCCTAGCCCTTAAATCCATGACCATTATTGGATCATAATTGGATAATTGAATGAACTTTAAAGCATACTCCCTCACACTCATACTTCCTTGATGAAGGTTAATGAACGCTTGCACCTTTGCTTCCCTTAACTCACGGAGAAAGAACCTATCAAGAAACACAGATTTAAACATTTTCCACTCTATGAGACCCACTCCTACCCGCCTCCCTTCCTTCCATTGATTATACCACACTTCAGCAACACCTTTCAATTGATAAGCAGCCAACTACGCTTTCTATACCAAAGTCACACCCATAATAGCAAGTACCTTATAGACCTCATCGATAAACTCTTGAGGATCTCTCTCAACTTTGGAGCCACAAAATTTTAGAGGGTTCATCCTTGCAAACTCCCTCACTCTAGAAGCCGCCGAATTCAAATTAGCGTTCACGGGAGCTACAACCTCTCTATTGGCTTGAGCAAACACTTGAAAAGCCACCCTAAACTTTGCATTTTTTACTTAATCGACCAATGGATCAACCACAGCTTGAGCAGCTTGAGAAGCTTTAGGAAGAGATCTTCGATTCACATTATCTTCCCCATTCCTTCTAGCGAAAGCCCTTCAAGTAGTCATGTCCTCTAGACCATTGGGTAAGGATTAGGAGAAAAACCTTATAGAGTTTAACTCTAATGCACGATATAAGAGTAATAAAAGTAGTGGGATTTCCTAAACATCTTATAACTTCTCATTCATAAATGTGGCGCGATTCATACTCAAGAATATGACTCTACTAGATGTGGCTTATGATACATCATCCTAGGACCATTCTAAACCTTGTGCTCTGATTAGCAAGTTTGTCACGACCCAGGGGTAACTCGTAGATGTAACATCGCTTATAGAACCTCATAGGACTCAATACAAACCATTTAGTCCTCATACCATAAGAAGTAGAACAATAAGAGTAATACAATACTTCAAGTCTCAAAAAATTTTATAAACAAAAGTCAAAGTCTAGATACTTTGTCTCATCATAGCCGTCTATTACAATATCGAATGAAATTCGGCCTAGCCCATCCAACATGTTAAAAAAAAAGTACATAAAGGATACTAAATATAGGAAATCCGTCCTTGAACCATGAGGATTCACCATGCTCGAGAAATAATCAAATCAAAACTCTAGCCATAAAACTAACCACCTTGAGTATAAGACCTTACATTTGGGAAAAAATGTAGGCAAGAGTATGCGTTAGTACAAAAATTCACCAAGTATGATAACTATGCATAAAATATTTAAAACATGCTAAAAGTGACATTTAATTTCATAACATGCACCTTTCTAAGTTAAAACAACATATGAGAGAGTTGGAAAACATAAGTCATAATATCATCTTTAATGCAAGCTAGCAACATCTTTAAAGCCTTTGAACACTACGAGATACTTCTTTAAGCATGTCTTAGTTTATTATTAATTTTATTGTGGAAATAGCCTTAACTTACATTGAGACCATGTGAGCTATCACATGATCCCCCGGTGTATCCCACGCCAAAAAAGGGTTGGTCTACTTGTCTAAGGTAGAACCGGTAAATCATAGCTTAAGGGGATCCATTAGGTATATATCATATATGGGCACATAGTTTATGGGATAAGGAGATTGCTACTAGAAACCCATACTCCACTACGTTAATGGTTTCCATCTCATGAGATATACTTGGAAGCCGGACTTCACTACGTAAAAGCTTCCATATCATATTCAATATTAGCTCGGTACGAAGCATAAATTCCACAAGATAGTTATTAAGTCTTGACTTTTTTTTTTCTTAAAATAGCTTCTTAGACCATGCGTGAACAACTATCACCATCCATGATCTATTTATAATGGCTCCTTAGCCTTTGGTTCGATTATGTGAGAAAGCCTTTCAACCTAGGAATTCTTACTATGTACGAATGTCCTTTCACAATTTAACAACAACAAAAACAACAACATTGGTACTTTATTCTCAAAGCATCTTTAAAATAATTGCATAGAGTTCATAAAAATGCATAATCTCATACTTAATCTCGTTGAGGTTCAAAACCTACTTTCAATCACCACATCTAGTATTTAAGCATTAGACATGGATTTCATTATAATTCATATGATTCTATCACCTCAATCATTAATTAATAAAATTCCTCTTTCATCAACAAAGACCCACATCATATCATAAACTTTGAGAAATATGGAAATTTCATGGGTTCATGGGGAAACATCATAAAAAAAATAGGAAATGATCAATTTATGGTTAATATAACTCAATTCGATCAATTAAATAATGTTTGAAAGAAACCCATGACTTTTGAATCAAACCCTAACAATTGGGGATTTCTACCTTTTTGAAAATACATATTTTAAGCGAACTCCATGGAAGAAAGGTATCCATGGATGAAAGATACCATACCTTACTACCAAAGCCTAAAGAAATTGATGTATGAAAGCTTATTCTTGAAACCCTAGCTTGAATCTCCTTCTTCTTCTTCATGTTTTCTAGAGAGGGAACTATTTGAGAGGATGAACTTTGGGGATTTCTTTTGGGTTTTAAAATATATGACTTCATTGGGTGAGTTTTAGAGTTAAAATGACTTATATAATGGTTCTAGACTTAGGCAACACGGCATAGCTTTAGATTAATCAAAATCGGAATTACCCAAATTAAGCCTCACTTGCCAGTGCACTATTCACCTTCACGAGAGGCACCATGAACCGTGGTTCCCACCATGAGCCGTGGTCCCCTCCATGGTGACAGAGCAGTAGCTAGGCAAGTGTTCCCTTAACCCAAAAATTCTAAGGCAACTCCACGGAAGGCTCCACGAGCCGTGGTCCCTCTCATGATCACAAAATAGTGGCTAAGCCACCTTCCCCTTAGCCCCTAAAAACTAACTCCCCTCCATAAGACTTCCCATGAGCCGTGATCTTTACCACGAGTCGTGAAGTGGCTTGTGAAGAAGGGACTGTTTTGGGCAGTTTTGGAGAGGCTACTGAATAGCCCACCACCAGCCACACTAATGGCCCCTCACCACGAGCCATAGTGGTGGGCGTGGTAGGTGGGGTTGTATCTACGCCAAGGTAGGCTGCCCTAGCCCACTCCCTTGTCCCTTGCCCTTCTTCCCTCATTCTTACCCTCACACTTAGTTCAAGATTAGTCTACTAGATTCTTAGGTGTTACAAAAGAGAAGAAAAACAAATGAAAAACACTTAAAAAAGACAAGAGTTTGTGAAATAAAGCTTGTGAAAGGAGCAAAAGAAGTGGGGTATCTAATGAGTCATGCTTAAATAAGTAGTAGGGGGAGTTGTTAAGGTAGTTTAAGGTTGAAAGAGAGGGAGGAAAAGTGAATTGCAGGCCATACTTCATGAAGACAGAAATCACTAAACCAACATGATTATACCTTCACACTCATTCCGTAAAAATACATTTGTGATGTTGAGCTAGCTGAAAATAATGTTGATTGAAAAAAAGGGCAAGCCTATTGGTAGAGTGATGCATGTGTTTATCTTTGGGAGTGTGAGAATTATTTATGATCCCGATATTCTAAGTTGTGATGAATCTTGTGTGAAAATGGAATCATTCTTGGTGTGAGGGCATTTTAATGCTTTTGTTGAGCTTAAATTTACATTTAAAGCAAGCATTATGAGCTTGAGTTTTATTTGATGATGGTTAGTCACAGTTTGAAACTTAGAGTGCGCAATTGAACATTGCAGGAGTAGTTTGAACCTCTTGTGTGAATTCGTGTTGAGTCTTGAGTAGCACTGCTTGTCGGCATCCTTATTGAACTGATTGGTCTTGTGTTTTACTTGAGGACAAGCAAAAGTTTATGTTGGGGTGTTCATGATTCTGGGATTTCAACTTAGTTAGGGCTTATTATTCATAGTACTAGTGTCCTTGATGCCTATTTTGTGTTCTAAAATGATGTTTTAATGCTAATTTACATATATAAAGGTAAAAGAGCAAGGCAGGGACATTACCGGGCAAAAAAGAGCAAAAAAGATGAAAAACGCTAAAGATAGTGAAAGTTGAAGATCGCCAAAGCCACTCGGCGACTCACCGAGTGGCAGTTCAGCTCACCTAAAGTTACAGTATGCCAACCCATGGAGAAGAGAAATAGGGCAAAGGAACATACCCTTCGGCGACACACCGATTGGATCGGCGAAGGAGGCCCAAATCGCCTATTGTTACAGAACTGTTGGTGAAGACAAGCAAAAATGATGATCAGAAAGGACGAATGGCACATCGCCGATCTGGACAGCGATCCCGACCTCGACCGCCTAATATTACAACACCAAAATGGCCATAGCGCAGGACTAAATGGCGATGGATAGAGCGTTTGGCGTGTCTTCAAATGGTTCGGTGACACTCGACTTATACCACTGAACGACCCCAAAGGCCAAATTTTGAGAACATATAAATTGATTTTTAAGAAAAGAAAAGAGGATCCTATCATTGTAGACTCAAAGTTTCGTACTAAAATATTGTTCTTGCTTAGTTTTGAATTTTCTAGTAGATTTTGAATTGGATTTTGGAATTGAAGATAAATTGAAGCATTGAAAAGACTCGGAGATTAATACCCATCTAAAAAATGTAATTGAAATTGATTTCATACTTTTTATGATGTGTGACTAAAACCCCCATGCTTGGAGGGTGATTATGTAATTATCTACTCTAATTAGCTTATGGGTATTGTTATTTACTGATTTAATTTTCATCTTGAAGTGGGTTTGATTGGTAATTGAGGTTTAATTTATTAATTGTAGTTGAAGAATGCAATTCTAGCTTAGTCTTTTATACTTTCTTGAGAGAGAGGTTTTAGAACTAGGGTTATTGATTGATGATTGTAGTGATTGGGTTGTTGTGGGTTCAGCTTGAGAGAGTAAACCTTAAGTCATCTCCTTGTATTTAATTGGGTGACTTCAATAATTTCTATTCCTACAATCGTTTAGAACATATTTATAACTTCGTAATTGAATTCTGACTTGATCACTCCCTGTGGGATCTACCACAACTCTAAGTTGGGTTCATACTAGATTACGATCGCTTACACCTAGTGCTGGATGATGGTAGTTTAGCGTTATCATAGCATAAGTAATATAGTGGCTCTTTAAGAGATGGATTGTCAAACTCAAATGACTTACGATCAATGTATATTTAAATAAAATAAACCCATAAATTAAAGCAAGAGTATCTCAAAGAGTTGATTTTTTCTGAATTAAAGCTATGATTGCAAATATTTAAGGATTAAAAGCAAGTCATAATGACCGACTTCAATTTATATGTTTAACCAATGATTGGGACAATTCCATGGCGGTAGCATAATAAAAATTAATGCACCACATCTCTTTGATAGATTTCCCAAGATTATCAAATTACTAATTTATACGGTTGATATTATGATCATTGTCTCGTGACCTTTAATCAACTATCCGAATTGAACGTCTCACTATATCGTCGAGCGAGGATAGACATAATAAAATATTGAGCATTTACTTTTCATCCCACTTTGTAAACACACATCAATTATAGTGATAAGTAAGAAAAAACTATCCTCCTTGTATTGACAATTATATCTCCCCATTCTTCTCGCGAGTTCAAAAGTAGACAATGTATTCATTTTAATGGGGACAAGAATCAAAATAAAAATTTAAGAATACAAGAATAATTTGTACGATAACCAAATTCATCCATAAAATTGATGTTCAACAATTATTCAAAGCTACAACCCCAGAACAAGGGTTTTAACCTAAGTAGATATAATCATGATTTTTTTCATGTAATTAAAAAATGAGGACATAGTAGAAGATTAGTTGACGAGTCTGTGATTTGGACTCACTTAGGGCTTCATTTTGATATATTTAGTATCCTCAAATGCCTAAGTTATGATATAAACTGATGTTAATGCCTTGATTTTCAGGTATATGGATTGAGAGGCAAAGTAAGGACACTAACATGCAAAAAGGAACGAAACAAGCTAAAGTTATGAAGAAGGGCTAGCCTGAAGATTACTAAGAGCACTCGGCGTGTCGTCGAGTAGCTAAACTCACCGCCTAAAATTCCAGTGTGCCAAGCCCTAGGAGAAGAAACCAAAATGGCGAAAAAAAGGAGCAGTCAACGAATTATCGAGCAGTTTCGCGATGCAAGGAGTATCGCCCAAAGTTACAGGACGCGAGGATGCTGAGTGCAAAAGCAGGAAGGCAATATAAAAGAGCATTGGGCAGTTCGTTAAGTTGTTTGTCGAACAAGATTTAGTTCACCTAATGGCCCTTTATGGCTTATTTTTGGCTACTATAAATTAGATTTGAAACAGTTAATTGGTATCAGTGTTTAGATTGTTTTGGATCAAATTTTAGAATATTGCTAGTCTAGAACAATTTTCTTAGTAGACTTGAAGGTTTTGAAACTCAATTTGGAGATTTTGCAAGTAGGTTTCAAATCTTCTTCAAATTGGAGCATTGTAAATCTTGAATTACTCTTACCCAGTTGATGGCTAATGGATTTGGTAACTGTTTTTATATTTTTATGATGCTTGGCTAAAACCCCACTTCTTGGGGTGTGATCATGTGATTATGGATTGAATTAGTGTATAGGTATTGATAATTACTAGTTTAAATGCTTTATTGAAGTGGGTTTAATCATCAATTGTTGTTTAATTTATGAATTGTAGTTGCAAATGCAGTTCTATTTTAAAGTTCTTAGCTTGCGAGAGAGAGAAGATGCATTAAGGTCTTGGGTTGTTCTTATTTGCTATGCTTGTTGATATTCCAGAGACATCACTCGAAATGGAATAGTTGTTCGAGAGAAAGCTATTTCTATTATAGTCTAGCCTACCCACTGATATCTAGTCGTTTACTAGTAGTTTCAATTACCCATATATCCAAATTTGCCTATAATCGATTACAGCCCGAGAATTTCTTTCCTTATTATATCTCATTACTCTTCGACTGCATTGTAGCTGATAACTGAAAAAAACAAAAAACCCTCATTTGACATTTAATATCACCCCTTTTATTTGATATGTCTTTTTCCGATAATATCTATTCCTATAGCTAGTTAGATCACACTTGTACTTCATTACTGAATTTCAACATATACCGCTCCCTTTGGGATTCGACCCCAACTCAATTGTTGGGTTTTATACTGCTTAACGATCGTTTGCACCTAGAATTGAATGAGGTGTGCTTGAAACATTAATCAAAATGGCGCCGCAATCGGGGAGTGGTGTTGTTTAAAATTCTTCTATTGAAGTTTAATTGTGATCTTTGTAGTTATAGTTGAATCTACTTACTTTTGTTTTTGGTTTTGGTGTTGCGTGTGTTAAAACAAAGGAGAAGATGAGCGTTAACAGAAGTAATGGTAACCAAGTGGGTGGTGTTGGTGTCATTCGTTTACCTACAGTTGAAGGAAATGTTGTTTTTCACATCACAAGCACAATGCTTCAGCTTCTACAACTGAAGAATTTGTTTGGGGCGCTAGCGCATGAGAATCCAACAAGCATATCAGTAATTTTGTTGATGTCTATGGGCCGTTCTCATTTAAGAATATATCTCAAGAATTGCTCTGTCTTAGGTTGTTCCCGTTCTCTTTGATGGGTGAAGTTACTAAATAGTTGGACGAGTTACCAAGGGAGTCTATCACCTCATGCGATGACCTGACCACAACATTTATAGTGAGATTATTTCACCCATCAAAGATGATGACTCTAAGGGATGGCACCAAAGGTTTCAAACATTTGGAAGGTGAGCCAATCCATGTGACATGACTAAGGTTTAAGAAGCTAGTGCTTCAGTGTCCATCTCATGAACTTCCTGATAATTTGCTGCTGGAATCTTTCTATAGAAGCCTTGATTTGGTAAACAAAGAAATGGCTAACTAACACTCTCCGGGTGGTATAATGCGACAGCCCTACCCAATAGCAGCCCAACTCCTTAATTGCATGACCAAGACCAACAAGGCATGGTATACTCACGAAGACCAATTCTCTCCTCTTACTTATGAAATGACAAAAATAGATATTGAAAAGAATCAAGAGAGAAACCAGAACATGGCCAAAATGATGACCTAGCTGGGTATCTTAGCCAAAAGTGTCAGGGAATTTGAAGCGTTGTACAATGAAAAAGTATACTTCCTAGCCAATCAAGGAAGCGTTGATCGTGCAAACTACCCAAGGCCGGGTGGAAATCAAGGTCGGAAATAAAGAGAGGGGGAGAAGGATAAGAATGTTCCTCCCCATAAACGTCAAAAGCTTAAGGATTCTGAGGGTGGCCAGACTTAAGATATGCTCTCACGCATTCTTACCAAAGTTGAAGGGTCCGATAAAGTGTGGAAAGAGATGAAAGAGGATATTTCAACTCTCAACCAAACGGTGACCTCTCACTCAGTCTCTATTAATTAGCTGGAGACACAAATGGGTCAAATTTCTTCACCAGTGAATCCAAGACAACAAGGGGGGTTACCTAGTGATATAATCGCAAACTCCAAAAATGAAACTTGATTTGGTATTCTCGTTATGTCACGACGTTAACCAAGGCGCTTCTTGGGAGGCAACCCAAGTTTTTAATGCTTTAAGTTTGATTTTGAATAATGGGTGTTAATTGTGCATGTTGAAAAGTGGAGTGTGTTTGAGAATGTGCAGTTCAGCAGGCCAAAGAATCCAGTCAGCGACTCACCGAAGAGGTCAACGAGCCCGATTTGGATCAACAAAACATGAGGTGGAGGTCTGTAAAACTCGGCGAGCTAATTAATTAATCGGCGACCCAATTTTTTCTGTCGTTTGGACCCCAAGATAATTAGGAGTCCTGTAAAACTCGGTGAGGTAAGTTACCGCTCTGTACACCGCCGAGTGGTTCGGCTTGGCCAACTAACACCGCCAAAAGAGTCGCGAACTGAAAGGTTTTAAAAGGCCAAACAGTTTAAAACTTCAAAATCTTTCATATTCTTTCATTACGAACCTCGCACACTCTCACGCGCACTTTAAATTTTCCATATTTTGCTATTGTATTCCTTTTTTTTGTTGAATCTCGTGCTCGGAGTTAGATTACTTTGCCGCCTACCTTTTCAAATTCTCTATTCAGCACTCAGGTTTGTTTTCCAAATCCCGCACCTATGATTAATGGTTGAACTCAAACCGTAATGGTAAATTTGTTCTAATGTGTGTTGGCTAATTGTTTGATTGATGTTTTATTGGTTGTATTGCCTAATTTGTGTTTCAGAATTGTGCCTAAATGCTTAAATTGATGAATCCACATGTTTAATGCACTAAAATTGATTCTACTTTGTTTGGTAGCGGTAAATTTGTATTGGGATTAGTGAGGTGAAGTCTGAGTACTGCTAAATTGTGCCAAATGAAGTAATTTGCCGAATTATGGAGGGTTTGACGCCATTCCTAAGGGCAAAAGATGTCAAGTGGTCAATTTTGGCCGAATCGAGGGAAGTCTGAGTACCCCGAAGGCATGTCTCTAATGGGTCTGAGCCTAATTGCATAGTGTGTTTGTTTGATTTGAATTTCAAGGGTTGCTTGATTTTGGGAAACGGTGTTGAAAATTTGCATGTTGGGCAGTTAGGCGGGCTGGGTCGAGCTCGCTGAACGATTCACCGGTTCGCCAAAGCCCGCATTTTATCGACCTTAATTTCTTTATTTGGCTAAATTGAGTCTGTAACTTTCGGCGAAAAGCCTGAGCTCATCGAGTTCACTCGACGACTCGCCAAAAAATTTCTTTGATCTCCATTTATGTGCCCTTAACCCTTAAAATGAACTCTAATATTCGGCGGGCTAGTCTAGGTTCACCGAGTGTTGTCGGTGATTCGCCGAAAGGCCCTGAACATCGCCGACATGCCTAATTTCAAAAAAATTATTGGGTTGGTCTTTTTCGCCAAACTCGATTTGGCTCTCCTAAGCGACTCGCTAACTGGTTCGGCGAGTCTTTCTGTGACTTTATTTCTGCAGCTTTATTGAATTATTTCTAACACTTTCCGATATGTTTTGCAGAGATGGCTAGGATCAACTTGGATGAAAGTGGAATGCTACTCCGCAAAAGAGCACGGGGAATTGCGATAAATAAGGGAGCAACTGCTTCTACAAAACAGAGCAAGAAACACCTCCAAATGGAGGTAAAGTCAAGGGCAAAGAGCCCGTAGCTGAGAAACCGATGCACAACTCCGACAGTGATGGGGAAACTTTTGATTCTCAGGTCTCACTCTCCGAGCCAGAGGATGATAGACCACTATAGACCTGGGAAGCAGAGATTCATGCAAGGTTTAGTCAAGATCCATTTAGGATTCCTTAGTCTACCCTTTCTATTGATACAGTGCAACTCCAGCACAAACGGTGGTCTCAACACCACCAGTTAAGGGTACTCCTCCCCGGTTGCTGAATCGGTTAAAGGCTGAGGCATTGAGGACAATTCTGGAGGAGAAGAGATTGTCCACGGATGGCGTGGTGGACATGTACCCTCTTGTGTGGGACACACTGCGATACCACATGTTCGACATATTTACCAGGACCTATGGCCCATACATTACCACTTAGGTAAGAGAGTTCTACACTGCATATGGTGAATTAGTACTCCCGGGGAAGAAGGAGGCTAGTGCCTTCAAACCGGTTTAGTCCGTGATGGTTTGGGGGAAGATAGTGCGATGCAGTAGCTATCATATTAATGATGTACTTGACAGGACCACAAACATCGAGCACGCATATGAGAGTATGGTCTCTTAACAGACCTTAGATGACGTCAAGGGATGGTATCTCGCCTTATTTTAGACACCACCCCGAGGTGGAATGAGGTTGGAGTCCCTATTGAGAAGAAGGACTTGAATAAAACAGCTCTGTATTGGTGTGGGTTAATTAGTAGCTCTATCAAGCCTTCAAAGAATGATTCCATCCTCCGCCACCAAAAGGCGGCCTTTTTGAGATCTATCATCGCCAAGAAGCAGCTAAACTTAGGACTGATTATAGAGCAAGAGTTGGCTATGAGGGCCAAATAGCGCCAGACATCCCTTCCATTGCCATTACTTATTACAGAGTTGTTTCAGCAGGCTAAAGTTCCTCTTAACGAGAAGAGGGATATTGAGATTAGACTAATATCCTCCACCGACATCCGACGCATAGGGGCCGAGTACACACGAGATGGGGCAGATAGGAGGAGAGAAACTCTAGTGGACACATCCCCGGAGGTTGATAGTGAGTCTATACCTGGAGAGGCACCTTTACTACTCCGACCTCCGGGCCTTCAGGTACATCTAGTTCCACTCCTTCCCGGGCCCTAATTTCTTCTACTGCTTCCCAGCCTCCTAGAGATGCTCTAGGTACCACTGCGTCCAGGGCTCCGATCACTCAGTCCATTCTCCTTATGATGGGGCACCTAGCTGTCATGACTCAAGGCTAGCTTCTAGATACGACACGGCGTACTTGATCCCGCAGGGGTCTTATACAAGCCTCATAGCATATTCTTTGCATAAGATACTAGGAAATAGTGCGGAATTTAAAACTTTTCATTTAGAAATCCAACAATTGAAATCATTAAAAGTAAGCGGAAGTATATCATCTCACATGGCCATCTAAACAACATACTTGAAACAAAATTGGGGCACATCC
This sequence comes from Solanum gracilifrons, assembly GCA_029582605.1. Classification (NCBI taxonomy): domain Eukaryota; kingdom Viridiplantae; phylum Streptophyta; class Magnoliopsida; order Solanales; family Solanaceae; genus Solanum; species Solanum gracilifrons. The sequence continues at coordinate 20,246 of JAJOOH010000888.1, forward strand.
CTTTACAATCGACAAACTTAACAATAGTCTATTATATGAAAAGAAAGGAAACATCAACTACTTGTCCTCGATCTATGAGGACATACCACTTAGTCTTGGAGAATCTCAATTTCAATCTTCACTATAGAGAATCACTCAAATGTCCGAAGCTACACTTGTAGTAAAACATGAAGAAGAATGGGTTAGCTCAATTTAGTACTAAGTATGATAGCCATGCAAAAACATGTTTAAAATGAACATTTTATTTTAAAGTCATGATATATGCAATTTTGATAAAACTTCATGAACATAAGTCATTTCACCACATTAGAACATAATCACATATAAACCATTACCTTCACATTAAGCCTTCATCTCGAGTAACCCTTAAGCTATACTTTGTGCAATGTATGGATAGTGTTCAATACCACATCCACACCAAAGTACCATCTTAAGGTCATCAAAAGTGAACTTGCCATTCAACCTTTCCACCCTTACACAATACTCATACATAAGAGACTTAAGAATTACATAATCCATATCATCACGTAAGGTCCATAACCTAACACAACCCTAAGTCATACTTGTGTAATGTGAAAGTTGCATCCCATACTACTACTCACACTTAGTACTCCTTTGAAGTCACCATATGAAAGGCACATTCATATTCATTAATTCATGACAAGGAAGTGACTCATAGTACAATCCAAGTACAGCATGCATCATTACATTAAATACATAAGTCAACATTATCTATTAAATTCATTAAGAACACTTTCATTCATTAAACATTAAGCCAACATTCTCATTAACATCATCATAAGAGTACATTCATTCATTGAACATTAAAAGGAACACCCCATGACAACTCTCAAAGTCTACTTGTACAATGCATAGATGGCATCCTATACTACCACCCATACTAAGTAGTACATTTTTGAGAAGCCCCTAGTTCATTAACATTCTTTGTGGGGGTAAGCCTTAACCGACATAGACCATGAGATTTAAATCATGGAATCCCGGTGTCACCCTCACCAGATGAGGGATTCCTACTTGCCTAAGGTAGGACCATTGTTTTTAGCTTAGGTGGATCCACTAGCTATAAACCTATTTGGGATCATAGTTATGGGATATGTAGATTACTACTAGATACCCCGCCTCAACATACGTGTGGGCATCCATTTCAAGAGATTATTATTAGATAGCCCGCCTCAACTCACGTATGAGTATCCATCTTAATCAATATCCGCTAGGTGCTTAGCATTATTCCCCACGGAGTATTTGTCATTCATTACTTTCATTCATTATTATGGGATAAGAGATTGCTAATAGATACCCCACCTCAAATCACGTATGAGTATCCATATCAAACCCATCATTCATTCATTGGATAGCTCATAGATTCAAAGATGAGAATAGCCTTTCCACTAAGAATCCCATATTGTGAGAAAGTCCTCTCACAATATCATTAGCATTCATTAGAGTCCAATTGAGAATAGTCTTCCAATAAACCCATCATCATTAACATAATAATAGAAACTTCATTCATTAGTCATTCACGAGTGTGTGTATGTGAGAATAACCTTTCACATAGATCATCATCATTCATAAGCTTTCAATAATAACACAATTCCATTCTAAACATTATCATAATACATTCATTGAGATCACACACATGTACTTCACATCATAATCATACATAATCCTTGATGAAATTTCCCCTTAGGGCTATGAACCAATGTCAACCCATAAATCCAAACTACTATAATAGATAATGAAATTGACATGATTCAATCACTTAATTCTATACGCACATAAAAAAATCAACATACTTGCATAATCAATCAATTCCTACTCACAAATCACAATTTAGGAATTTTGGGGAAACATGGGTTCTAGGAAGAAATCATCTTAACTCATTTTTAAATCCACAATTCATTCATAATGCAATGGAATAATTCCTTTGAAAATCATTTGGAATTGAACCCATGCCAAGATTGAAAACTAGGGTTTTAGAGAAAACATTGGAAACTTGCAATTACTTTTGAGATTGTCTCCTTGAAAGAAACTAAGTCAAGGATGAAGAGTACCATACCCTTTATGGAAGAATCCCATGAAAAGCCCTTGAAAAACTTGAAGTCTTGATCTTGGGAGCTTGAAGTCTTCACCTCCAATAGAGGTCTCTAGAGAGAACTTTTGAGAAGAGAGGTGGGTTCTATTTTGTCATTTTGAATAATGAGTTGAAAAATTGAGTTTAATACTTTTAATAATCTTAAAATACCATAATTTACCCAAAATAACCGTCCCTAAGCTTAATAGATCATAAAAGCAATTTACCAAAACACCCTTGCCTTAGCCGAACCCCAGATAACTTTTATAGTGATAGACCACGGACCCAATGCATGGACAGTGGATGGGTCCACGGACCGTCCTGGCTGTCCGTGGTTCGTGGCTAGGGATTTGTCTTGCAGGCCTTGACCTACGGATCAAGACCACGAGTCGTGGTTGGAGCTACGGGGCGTGGCCCCTCTTCGTAGGTCACCACATATTTGTCAACATTCTAGTTTCCTTGGGGTCTTGGGGGTTAGGCTAAGGGTCCTCCTCAAGGACCCCTAGGGTGTTCCTTGGGGAGTCATACCTTGAAGTTAAACCCCTAAACCATAGCTCAAGATAACATTCTATCACATGAAAACCGAAACTAAACTCAAAACGAAACTCGTTAAGCTGTAGTTTCAGCTACTAGATTTTAGGGTTGTTACATTATCCCCCACTTAGGAACATTCGTCCTCGAATGACACTTTAAACACATTAAGGGATTAATGACTCAATACTAGCAGCCCATCATGCATGCAACATCATAAACAAATACCCAAAAATAGGAGGAAGCATGAACTCTATATCAATAAGCTTAATGCAACACAAGAAAGTAGGAACTACATCTAGAAACTCATTATGCATCATATCTCCAACATTTCTCATTCCATTAGTGGCATTACCTTCTCCAACTCATATCATGCTCATCATAGCATCACTAGGCAGATTATGCAATTTCTTCATAAAAGCACATTTAGGCATGTTCAACAATCAACCTCATGAATCATATAGACAACTCATGCATATCAACAAGAGGAACATAAATCATATAAACTCATTTTCTTATTCAAACATAAACTCATTAAGAAAATGCATAACATAAGGAGACCATGGAAACACATATTCACACATGACTCCAAAACATGAAACAAGCTACAAGGAATTCTTGGTCTCGAGCTTGAATAAGAATAGAAGGAAAGAGATAAGGATATCGAAACTCTCAACAACCTTACTATTCAACATACTGTCCCCCACTTACGAGTAAACCCAACTAAGTCTAACATGAAAAACAACATAGGAACGTCAATACCACATTCACAATCTATAAGGAACTATCATCATATCGGTGCTTTTAAACTAGGAAAATCCTCATTAAGCAACTCTTGCTCACAAACAACCTTACCAACACCACTCAAGGTCTCATATGAGTCTACCACACCGGGTCTAAACTCCTCAAATTCACTACACCTCATAAGAGGTAAACATCAAGCAAGCCTAACTCATGAACATCAAGCACACTCAAAGGCCTCACCACCTAAGAACATTATCCCCCCCACTAAGAAGTAAGCCTATACAAGCTCTTTTAAACATCCCTTCTTTCCATTCTAAGGTCGGAGCAAGTCATCACTAAACCCTCACACTCAACACCCAAGATGATTCTAAACCGAGGTGAATTACATTTCTATCCTTCTTAGAGAAATCTACTCGCTCAACCCATCAAAACATTCCTAAAAAACCTTATTATTCAAACCTTTCAACATTCCTCGAAACTCATCATGACTTTCTACCATCAACACAAATAACTATAAAGCAACCCATTCATACTAAAGATAACATCACAATCTACCACCTCAAGTCTAACAAGTCACATAGCCATAATTGACATCAACACTCAACTTCTCCTCCCTCAATCCTTGTAGCATTAGCCCTTTGAGTAGTGACTTTTTCAAGACCATCGGATAAGGAATAAGAGAAATACATTCTATAATTAAACTTTATGGCACGACTTGGAGAATATGAAAGAAGTGTAACTTCCTAACGTCCTATAGCCTCTCGCTCGTAGATGTGTCGCGACTCACACCGATGAAGAAGACTCTACTAGACGTGGCTTGTGAGCCATCAACCTAACAACCATTCCCAAACACTTATGCTTCGATACCATGTTTGTCATGACCCAAGGCTATCCCTTAGATGCGACAAGGCGTACTTGACCCCGAAGGGGTCTCATACAAGCCTCATTGCATATTCATAGCATATGATACTTAGAAATAGTGCGGAATTTAAAAATTTTCTTTTATAAATTCAATAATCGAAATCATTAATAGCAAGCCGAAGTCTGTCATCTCACATGGCCATCTAAACAACATACTTGAAACAAAATAGGGTCACCACCCTTTACAACCGACAAACTTAACAATAGTCTATTACATGAAAAGAAAGGAAACATCAACCACTTGTCCTCGATCTATGAGGATAAACCACGTAGTTTTGGAGAATCTCAATTCCAAGCTTCACTAGGGGGAATCACTCAAATACCGGAACCTACACTTGTAGTAAAACATAAAGAAGAATGGGTTAGCACAATTAAGTACTAAGTATGATAGCCATGGAAAAACATGCTTAAAACGGACATTTTATTTGAAAGTCATGATATATGCCATTTTGAGAAAACATCTTGAACATAAGCATAAGAGGCATAATATTCAACCATAACCAACATACAAGTCATTTAACCACGTTAGAACATAATCACATATAAACCATTACCTTCACATTAAGCCTTCACCTCAAGTAACCCTCAAGCTATGCTTTGTGCAATGTATGGATAGCGGCCTATACCGCCATCCACACCAATGTACCACCTTAAGGTCACCAAAAGTAAACTTACCATTAAACCTTTCCATCCTTACACAATACTCATGCATAATAGACATAAGCATTACATGAGCCATATCATCACATAAGGACCATCACCTAAGACAACCCTAAGAGATACTTGTGCATTGTGCACGTATCATCCCATACTACTACTCACACTAAGTACTCATTTGAAGTCACCATAGGCAAGGCACATTCATATTCATTAAGTCATGACAAGGAAGTAACTCATAATACAATCCAAGTATAACATGTATCATTACATTAAATACATAAGTCAACATTCCCCATTAGCTTCATTAAGAACACCTTCATTAATTAGACATTAAGCCAACGTTCTCATTAACATCATCATAAGAGCACATTCATTCATTTAACATTATAAGGGAACAAACTATGACTACTCTCAAAGTCTACTTGTGCAGGGCATAGATGACATGCCATACTTCCACCCATACTAAGTACTACATTCTTGAGAAGCCATAGTTCATTAACATTCTTTGTGGGGGTAAGCCTTAATCGACATAGACCATGAGAGGTAAATCATGGAATCCCGATGTCACCCTCACCGGATAAGGGATTCCTACTTGCCTAAGGTAGGACCATTGTTTTTCGCTTAGGTGGATCCACTAGCTATAAACCTATGAAGGCAAACAATTATGAGCTATGGAGATTGCTACTAGATAACCCGCCTCAACTCACGTATCGGCATCTATCTCAAGAGATTGTTACTAGATACCCTACCTCAACTCACGTATGAGTATCCATCTCAATCAATATCCATTTGGTGCTTAGCATTATTCCCCAAAGAGTATTTGGCATTTATTACTTTCATTTATTATTATGGGATACGAGATTGCTACTAGATAACCCGCCTCCCGCATTCACAGCCACGACCACGTGAATTTAGATCCATTACCCTTCACAAAGAGGAACAGGGCACATTGAACATGAAGGAGGATCAATTATCACCAAAACACAACAAACACTAAAACAACCGAATTTATTGAATGGACCCTCGAGATTGGTTTGTAATCCCATAAATCCAATAAAATCGTCACAAGTTCAATTCGAGCGTCCAAACTTTGAATGTTGACCAAAGTCAATTCTTTATCTAATTTCACTAAAATTTCTGGCTCAAGGGATCAGTTCCACAAAAGAATTCCAAAACATAAAACGACAATACTCATAAAAAATTGTACATTACGAAGTTGATGGAATTTACATAATTACATTCTTAGACCCGTAGCTCAGATTGTTTCAAAATATAAATTCACTATTAACACCTTTAATCTCCAAAACTCTAAAACTTCAAAAAGTCACAACTTTTCCATAAAATTTAAAAACCAACTTCCTAAACTCATCAGACATGTCTTGAGACAACTATTAAAGGGGTAAAATGGTAACTTTCTTAAAATTTCCAAAAAATAGACCTAAGATAATTACATTATCAACTAATAAAAATCATTTTTTTCCTTGAACATAAAGTAAAAGAAAGTACTTGAAGGTTAAAAAAGCTAAGGATATCGGGCACGCATATCTACTCCATTCTCCGAGTAGGTAATCAATTGATATTTCCACTTAATCTTCACTGAAGCGAATATCTTTTATTCTTAGCTTTCTAACCTGCCTATCTGTGATAGCTATAGGCTCCTCCTCAAATGACAAGTCATGATCCATAATGGCTGAATCACGCAAAATCACATGGGACTCATCTGGTAAATACTCTCGAAGAATGGAAACATAGAAAATCGTATGCACAACTGACAAGATAGATCATAGAGCCAACTTGTAGGCCACCTCTCTAATCATACCCAAGATCTTAACAGGGCCTTGAACCAAAGGCTAAGCTTGCACTTCTCCCCAAACCTCATCACACCCTTCATGGGTGATACGTTGAGCAAAGCATGATCACCCTCCATAAATTCACAGGCTCACACTCTTTTATTGGCATAACTTTTCTATCGGCTCTAGGATTTCAACAATCTACTCTAAATCAAATGGACCTGCTCCAAAGCATCTCTAAGAAAGTCATAATTAATGGCTTCACCGTAATGGCATTGAACCAACCAATCAGAGATATATTCCTCGTACCATACAACGCCTTAAGTGGAGCCATCTAAATGATGCATTGATAACTATTATTGTAGGAAAACTGCACTAATGGGAAAGTATGGTCCCAACGAGCACAAAAATCAATAACACACTCCCAAAACATGTCCTCTAGTATTTGAATCATCTTCATAGATTGTCCATCCATCTAGGTTAAAATATGTATTCATATATAATGGGGTACCCAACCCATGTTGTAAACATCTTCAAAACTAAGAAGTGAAGAGTGAACCTCGGTCAGAAACAATAGAAATGATCAACACATATAACTAAATTATTTGAGTAATGTAGATCCAAGCAAACTTCTCAGCCATATACTTTACCTGAATAAAATTAAAATGGGAGGACTTGGCCAACCTATCAACAACAACCCAAATAAAATCATAATTACCCAGAATGGTAGGTGAACCCATTACAAAGTCCATGGTGATACACTTGTACTTCTAAGTAGGAATGTGCATTCTCGGATAGACACCACAAGGCTGTTGATGCTCAAACTTGACCTACTAGCAAGTGAAGCACCTAGCCACAAACTCAACAATTTCCTACTTCATACAAGACAACACATAGTTTGTACTCAAATCATTGTGCATCTTGACCCCTCTTGGGTCAATATAGTACCTAGAGCATTGTGCCCCCTCCAAGATCAATCTAACTAACTCCCCCATCTCGGGCATACATAATTTGCCTCGAATTCTCAACTCAATCAAAATCAAGTGTCACTTTAGTAGCTTCAAAACTAAACATCGTGTCTTGAATAGTACAAAATGTCTCATCATCAAACCGCCTCTCTTGAATTTGCTCAAGCAAAGAAGATTTAACCTTAATAAACGCAATAACACCACCATCACTTAAATTTGCAATCGGACCAGACAATTTTCTAATATTTGAACGTCCTTAGCCAACTGCCTCTCAACCACTTAAATAGTGAAAACACTCCATATTGTTGAAGTCTTATACTCAATGCATCTGCTAAAACATTGACATTCATTGGTTGATACAAAAAAGGTCATGTTTTAGTCCTTCAACAACTTGAGCCATCTACACTACCTCAAGATAAGATCCCTCTAACTCAATATATATTGAAGCTCCTATATTTTTTAAGACCTTGCAATCCATACCATATAAGTAGTGACACACAACTTAAGCACAAAGACCACTTCCGCCAACTCCAAGTCATGGGTAGGATAGTTTTTCTCATGAGTTTTCAACAGCCTCAAAGCATAAGTAATGACTTTCTCCATTTGTGTCAACACTCTATCTAGATCGACTTCCAAAGTATCCCAAGAAACATTAAAGACTACGCACTCCTCGGTTACGGTCAATATAGGAGATGAAGTTAGCAAGGTCTTGAGCTTCTGAAATCTCACCTTAGACTCGTTAGATGATTGGTAATTCATATTATATGGAGGTAATCTAGTCAATGAGGGACACAATGGTAGGGAAACCCTGCACAAACTCCCTGTATTATCCCATGAACCCCACAAAACTATGAATCTCAGTAGAAAAAGTAGGCCTCGTCCAACCTCTAACCGCCTCAATCTTGGTAAGATCCCCCTAATGCCCTCCTTAGACACCACATGCCCTAAGATTGCCACCGAATGAAGATAGAAGTTGCACTTTAAGAAATTTACGTAAAAATTCTCCTCTTTTAACCTCTAAAGCACTATCCTCAAGTGGGGAACATGATCATCCCCATTCTTTGAATACAATAAGATTTCATCATAAATATGATCTCAAAGGAATCCAAGTACAGGTGAAACACCATGTTCATCAATTCCATGAACCCTGTAGGGGCATTAGTTAACCTATAAGACATTACTATAAACTCATTTTTATCATAACTAGTCTAAAAATATTTCTTAGTTACATTTAATGCCTTAATTTTCAACTGATGTCAGCTGGACCTCAAGTCTATTTTAGAGAACAGCGCTGACCTCTAAAATCTATCAAATAAATCATCAATACACGGAAGAGGATACTTGTTCCTAACATTCACCTTGCTCAACTTCCTTCAATAAATATACATATTTATAGACCCATCCTTCTTATTTACAAATAAAACCAGTTCACCCCAAGGTAACAATTTAAGGTGAATAAACCACTTTTTCATTAGGTCCTGCTAATATTCCTTCAACTCCAATGCACCATATGATAAAGAGGAATAGAAATGGGTTTAGGGCCTTGGTCTAAATAAATAGAAAAATTAATGTCCCTATTAGGAGGAACCCCTGGAATGTTAGTAGGGAATACATTTGCAAGATCCTAAAACACGGGAATGGACCCCATGTGAGGTAGCTCAACAACAGTGTCTCGGATAAATGCTAAGTATGATAAACACCCTCTATCGACCAATCTTTGAGCACAAAGGAGGGAAATTACCTTCCTAGGGTAAGGACTAATAGAACCCTTCTACTCAACTCTCAAAACACATGGCATCTCTAAGGTCACGTTCTTAGAATTACAATCAAGAATAACATGATAAGAAGAGAGCCAATCCATAACAAATATAACATCTAAATCCACCATCTCCCAATATAATAAAATCTACCCAAGGGTCATAACTCTCCAAAGTAACAAAACAGGATTGATACACTTGATCAACCAATAAGGGATTACCCAAGAGGGTAGAACACAAATAGGAATAAACATATGATCACGCATCACATCAAGCTCTATAACAAAGTAGCTAAACACATAAGAGAAAGTAGATCCGAGATCAAATAATACAGATATAGATTGGGATGATATTTTTTATAATTGTATTTAAAAATATCACCTTGGGTCTCCTTAGAAATGCATAACGATGAACACTCACCACTGCAAATGTGAGACATCCCTTTACCTCCATCTGATCACCTCTACCGGTTAGAACTCTACCCTCACCTAGAGCTTGATGTGTCATCAATCTTGCCAGGACTTAAGAGATATCTTGGGGTCCTCCTTGACCCTACATAGGAAACTATCACGAGAGATTATCTAGGTCTCAATAAGTAAAGAGAATTCTCAAGTGCGAAAATAACTTTGAAGACCTAGAGAAACCAAAATGACTACCTTAGCACTCCAGCGTCTACTGTGACCCACAATAACTCTAACTCACATTGTAGGGAACACAAGATATTTGGCCACCCTTGGATGTCAAGATAGCTTAGTGATCTTGCCCTCGATCTTAAAAGAACCACTCTCTCTGAAGGATCCTCTATTACCAAAAAATATACCCGAAGTGCAAGCCCTTTCATGGTCCCCAAGTCCCTTTTATCTATCAATTCTACCTCCATGGAAGCACATACTATGAACATGAATGAATCCGCCTTACGGGATAACTTTAACATAGCCATATGAATATAATAGGACAACCCCCTCACAAATCTACGAGTCCTCTTATCCTAGCACAACCCAAACTATCCCCTAAATATGACATGACATATAGGATCCCGAGATACTTTAAAAAAACAACTTTACATAAGCATGACACTAATATTAACAGTAAAAAAAATTAAATTATGAAAGATAGATAAGTCTCAAAATCAACATCATAAGGTATAACAAAATTAGAGTACAACAAACTCATAAGAGGAAACGTACTAAGTCTTACAACAATCCTCTATATAATAGGTGTGACTAGGACAAATCCCTATCTGACAAAAGAAGTTTGAGAAACTGAAATGACTAAAAAAGATAAGAACTCATAACATTTAATCAAGCCCTTGATCGATGGGACTCACCACAAGCAAAACAAAGCTGAATCAATCCACTAGCCACAACTGGATAGAGGACCATCAAAGCATATATTATCAAATAATATATGCACAAGAGATTTATGCATAAGTACTATGGATGTAATGAATATGGGGAACAACCATACACATAAACATCATAGCATAATAACTTCAAAATATGATAATACATGACCAAGTAAAACATATTAATTGGATAAGCTTAGTTGATAAATCATAAGAGGTCAATCCAATATATAAATCAGGAGATATGAATATAACATAAGCTTTGCAAGAATATCATATCATTTTAGAGATGCTTACTTTTAATGGATATAGACCGTGTGAGCTATAGCATGGAATTCGGTGTCTTACTATCATGTCAAAAAAAAAATCTTTCTTGCCAATATAAGGACCCTATACTGAAGATTAGGTGGATTCACTAGCTAATTTATTCATTTGGGACATCCTGTAGTGGCACTTAGTATAAGAACCGTAGGATTCACCCAAATCCACTAGGTGCTAAGTAATCTCCCGATGGAAAACATCAAGAATAATATCATATTCATATCTCTTTCGTCTTTGAAATGGTGAGAATCTAGGAACATAAACTTAATAATAAAGACTCATAAAACCATAAGAATAACATTTTTTTTTAAAAATATCACGATTTTATAACAAATTTGATGTTTAAAAGACACTTAATCGTAAATATCTAAATCATGATATTCTTTTCATAGTAAAATCACACTTCAATTGGAAAGTGGATAAATCGTTGAGATATTTCATACTAGGAATACTTCAATTGGAAGAAACACAATTTCATAAAAATATGAGATACTTTTTTAGAAAAGTAACCTAGAACCATTGTCACTACAATTCCTAATGGATGCATAACTTCAAAGCTTGAATTCATGATCATAAAATATGCATATAACATGAGTTCATATGAAATACTTTTAAAACATGTAATTTGAATCAAATCATCCATAATAAGATCATATATAGTCAATAGGATAAAAAACAACGAACCCATGATGAAACACACCGGAAACTAGTAGGCTTAAGTAAAGCTTGTCGTAAGGTTAAAGTCGTAAAATTTGCTTCTCGAACTTAGAATAAAGAGTTTAGGGGTTAAACGTCAAGGTACGACTCCCCAAGGACAAAATATGGTCCTTGAAGAGAACCCTAAAGCCTAAACCCAAAACTTCCCAAAAAGGTGATCTACGGGGTGTAGATCAATCCACGCCTCGTGGGTGAGCTCCGTAGCTCAAGCCCAAATTCAACAAGCCACATGCCATGAACCATTCCCAACCAGAATGGGTCGTGGTACCACCCACTGTTCGTAGGTCATGAGTGGTGGGTAATGCCTGATATCTGTCAACATTCGGCCAAGGCTAGGTGTTTTTAGGTAATTTCCATTTTAGTTATTATTAACTGGAGTCATCTTGTATAGTATTAATTCACCTATTTATGATTTTTTAAGTCATTAACTAACCCATAAACCTCATAAATCCCAAGACCCAAAATCCATAGCCAACTTTCCCCCAAAATCCTTTCTCTAGAATTCCAAGGAAGAAGAAGAAGAAAAGTAAAGCTCGGGTTGAAGAATCAAGTTTCTCTCCTAAATTTCGTGGTGAATATTCAATAAGTTATGGTGTCTTTTCTTCTATGGGTAGCCTTCACCCATAGAGCCCCTTCAAAAACCCCAATTTCAAAACTAGAAAACCCAAAAGTTATGGTTTGACTTCAATCTCATGGATTCCATTTAAATTCATTTTAAATGATTGAATTATGTTTGTTTATGGATATATTGATTATTTTATATGATTTCAAGTTTATTTCCTCAAGAATCCATCAACAACCCTATTTTCCCAAATTGGATCTTAAAGTGTGGGTACTGAGTGATACAAGCAGAATGTTATAGAATTCATGAATGCTACGAATTGATTACTCGAATCATGTTATTATCCATGCCTAATTTAGTAATTCTAGGTGTATTTATTGAATTTGATATGTGGTCCTTGAAGGGAAAACTATGAGAATTATGTACGATCTTGATGTTTATGTACATGCTTTATGAATACCTAGAGAGTGAAGTTTCTATGATTATGGTAATGATGATGGGTTGATTGAAAGACTATTCTCAATTATACACTTATGAATGATGATGGCATGTTGTGAAAGGCTTTCCTCACCTAAATGAATCAGTAGGCTAAGGGCATCCCTTTCATGTGTGATTAAAATTTATCTTGATTGATATACCTTGAATCGGTAGGCTAATGGCATCCTTTTTATGATTAATTAAAGAACTATCTTGATTTAATGAACCTTGAATAGTTAGGCCAATAGCATCCCTTTCATGAATAACTAATGAAGTGTTCTAAGGCTTCTCTTGAATCGGTAGGCCAGTGCTATCCCTTTCATGAAGAGTCAATGCATTAATGTAATGATGAACCTTAAATTGGTAGACTAATGGCACGCCTTTCATCACGATTCAATGAGCTATTCTAATGATGTACCTTGAACCGGTAGGCCAATGGCATAGATTTCATGTGTAATGATGTTAAAAGAGAATTAACTGCTACATGGGAATTTAATGCTTAGCACCGAATGGATATTATGAGGTGGAATCTCCCCCTATGTATGGTCGGGTTCCTAGTAACAAACTCCTTATACTATAACTATGTGCCCACATATGTTATTAGCTAGTGTATCCACCTAAACTAAAATGTTACCGGTTCTACCTTAGGCAAGTAGACCAACTCTTTTCGGTGTCTGACATGACACCAGATTCCATGATTTGCTCACATGGTCTATGTCGGTTAAGTCTTATTCCCACTATGAAAAAGAATATGAGTTATGTGCTATTATTACTCAAGAATTTCTATAAAATGTGAGTGGGGGTATGAGACTTCATCCATGCATTGCACAAGTAGGCTTTGAGAGTAGTTATGGTGTGTTCCTTAATGCTATAATGATTTATGAAATATGCTTATGATGATGCTACTAAGTATGTTAATATGAAGGCTAAATGTATTGAAGTATCCTTAATGTGGATTGTTGCTATGAGTTGCTTTCCTTTATATGACTTATTAAATGTGAATGTTCCCCGTCTATGAGTAAGAACAAAGGATGAGATCAAGGAATGGTAAGAATGATTATGGTTGCCTAAAAGTGGTACTTAGTGTAGATGGGATTGTGGGATCTTTATTTATGCATTGCACAAGTATAACTTAGGGTTACTTATGAGATGGTTCTATTATTCTATGATGGTCTACATGTTGAAAATTCTTATGTCTTATGCTTTTATACTAAAGTTCATGATGATTTCCAAACATGGCATATAGCATGGTTTTCAACCAAAATGTCCTTTTTAGCATGTTTCAAAGATTTTTATGCATGGCTATCATACTTTGTGCATTTTTGTACAAACCCATATTTTCTACATTTTTTTCACAAAGTCTAGGTTCCGATTCTTAAGGTGATCTTCTTGTGGTTCAAGCTTGGATCGACTATTCTCCTAGCTTGTGGTGAGACCTCAAGATTCGAGGACCTATGAGTCAATTGTAGTGTCTTCCTATTTGTTACATATTCGGATTATGTTTAACGGGCTGTGACCTTAATTTTTATATGGCTAATTGAGATTAAGTTAGACTTCCTCTTGCTTTTATAAAAGACTTTGATTGTATGGATAACATTTTTAAATTCTGCATCATTTCTTATGTCTTATGTTATGATATACTAAGGGGCTTGTATGAGACCTTTCGGGGTTGAGTACGCCTTGTCATATCTAGGGGGTACCCTTGGGTCGTGACAAACTTGGTATCAGAGCACAAGGTTTACAATGATTCTAGGATGTTGTCTCATAAGCCACGTCTAGCATAGTCTTGCTCATAGTGTGAAGCGTGCCACATTTATGAATGAGAGGATATTAGATGAGTAGTAAATCTTTCTTCGTCATTTTATAAGTCGTTCCATAGAGTTTAACTTTATACGGTCTTTCTCATTATACGATGGTCTTCAAGATACGACTACTCGAAGGGCTCATTCTACAAGGAGCGAGGGTGAAAATGTTGGTCGTGATACCAATTATGACTATATGACTAGATAGGAGTTGAGATGCTAGACTTGGATGTTGCCTTTGTTTTGAATGAGCTTTGTAGTTGTTAATGTTAGTGATGGTAGAAACCTACTTGGCCATTGTGAGTTTTGGGTAAGTTGGAAGATTTGATAAATAGAATTGCTTAAGGGTCAGGCATGTATAAGAACCTATGAGTAGACTTTTCTTAAGAACTAGGCATGTATGATGTTTATGAGATGTAGTACTTTGAGGGTTGCATGTACCACCTAGCTAAGGTAAGAGAGATATGTCTAGGTGTTTACAAACTTCAAAGAGTTAGTTACCTTGTTAAGATTGATCTTAAGTATAGTCATTACGAGTAGAGTGCTTAGATAAAACCTAAAGGTGGTAATTGGTAGACTCCTATAAAAGGAAAGGTAGTAGTATAGTTCACCATGGTTTAGAATGGATTTACTCCAACCTTAGTATTGAAAAAGAAGATGCTTAGAAGAGTCTGCATAGGCTTACTCCCAAGGGGGAAATGATATGTGTAGATAGCAAGGTCGTTGAGTGCTCTTGATGTTCATGATATGGGTTAGCTTGAAATTCTCACCATGCGAGATGTATTCAGTATGGGAAGTTTAGTCCCGACTTGTAGGCTGATATAAGATTTTGAGTGGAGTTGGTAAGGTTATTATGAGTTTCTGGTATGTCTTTAGAATGGTTTGAATGAAGTAGTAATTGAGGTTTTAGTAAGGGGCTTTCTCCCAAGGGGGAGATATTGTGCTTAAATGGCAATATTGTTGAGAGTTCTGATATCCTCATCTCTTTTTTCTATTCCTATTGGTGCTTGAAACAAAGAGTTCCTTGTGACTTGTTTTATGATTTGGAGTCATGTGTGATTTATGTGTTTCCATGATCTCCTTAGGTTATGCGTGTTCTTGATAAAATTCATGATTAGTAAGAAAATGAGTTTTCATTATTTATGTGTTCCTCATGTTGTTGTGGATTTAGTATGAGTTGCCTATATGCTTCATGAGATGAATTGTCGAACATGTTTTATTGTGCTTTTGAGAGTAATTGCATAATTGGTTCCATGTTATTAACTTGATCATTCTTTGAGTTGGAGAAGGTAGTTCCTCCTATGAAACATGAAATTTTGAGTTTTCATGCATAATGGGTTGTTAGATGTAGTTCTTACTTCCTTGTTTTGCATTGAGTATGTTAAGATGGAGTTGATGTTTCCTCCTTTGAATTGTGCATTATTTTGATTGTTTCATGCTTGATGGGCTTCTAGTCTTTAGTCATTAATTCCAAAAAGTGTCGAGATCGTCGTTCGAGGATGAATGTTCCCAAGGGGGACACAATTTAACTCCTCGGAAAATAGTAGGCTTAACTAAAGCTTGTCCTAAGGTTAAAGTCGTAAAATTTTCTTCTGGAACATAGAATGAAGGATTTAGGGATTAAACATCAAGATAAGACTCCCCAAGGACCAACTAAGGGTCCTTGAGGAGGACCCTAAAGCCTAAACCCAAAACTGCCCAAAAAGGTGACTTACAGATGTGACCTACGGGGCGTAGGTCCATCCGTGCCTCGTGGGTGAACTCCGTAGCACAAGCCCAAATTCAACAAGAAATAGACCATGAACCACGCCCAACCACAACTGGCCGTGGTCCCACCCACGGTCCGTAGGTCATGGGTCGTGGGTCATGCGTGCAATCTGTCCAAATTCGGCCAAGGCTAGGGATCTTTAGGTAATTTCCTTTTTAGTTATTATTTAATGGAGTCATCTTGTATAGTATTAATTCACCTATTTAAGAGTTTTTAAGTCATCAACTAACCCATACACCTCATAAATCCCAAGATCCATAATCCATAACAAACTCTCCCCCAAAATCCTCTCTCTAGAAATCCAAGGAAGAAGAAGAAGAAAAGTGAAGCTAGGGTTGAAGAATCATGTTTTTTCTGTTCAATTTTGTAGTGAATCTTCAATCAAGTATGGTAGGTTTTCATCTATGGGTAGCCTTCACCCATAGAGCCCCTTCAAAACCCCCAATTTCGAAACTAGAAAATCCAAAAGTTAGGGTTTGACTTCAATCTCATGGATTCCTTTCAAATTCATTTTACGTGATTGAATTATGTTTGTTTAAGGATATATTGATGATTTTTTATATGATTTTAAGTGGATTTCCTCAAGAATCCATGAATTACCCTATTTTACCAAATTGGATCTTAAAGTGAGGGTATTGATTGATACAAGTTGAATGTTATAGAATTCATCGATGTTACGAATTCATTACTTGAATCATGTTATTATCCATGCCTAATTTAGTAATTCTAGGTGTATTTATTGAATGTGATATGTGGTCCTTGAAGGGCAAACTATGAGAATTATGCATGATCTAGATTGGGATGTTGCATCAGATAAGAGGTTAAATGAGCTAAATGAACTTAATGGGTTTCTCCTAAAAGTGTATGAAAGTTTAGCTTTATAAATAAAAAGAATGACGAAGCACCATGATCAAAAGTTTGAAAAGGGAGAATTTCTCTTAGTGTTTTTTTCCTTCTCTTCAATTTAGAGTTGCACTTGTTTCCTCGAAAATTCAAGTCAAAGTGGATTGGACCATTTCAAGTAGTGGAAGTGTTTTCACATGGAGTGGTTGAACTCAAAATGATGAGGGAATGAGGTTCATTGTGAATGGGGAAAGGATTAAGCACTACACTGGGATGTTGGAAGAAGTAAAAGCAATTGAAGAATGGGCTCTTGATAAAATCTAAGAAATCAAGGATCCTACATCATGACGCAACGTTAAATCGAGTGCTGCTATAGAGGCAACCCAAGATGTTTAGTTTAGTTATTTTTTGAATTTTTTCGATTCTTAGTTTTGATTTTTAGGCTAGTTTGGGCTAACTTAGGGTTGTTGTACCATGAATTTACAGTACTTTTAATACTTTAAACTTAGGGTTTCACATATTTCTTAATTATTTATTAGTAGATATGATAGTATTTTGTGTGGATTTTGTAGGAAATTAGGTTTTGGAGCAGTTGGTACAGAAAAGTTGGAGTAGCACGTTTTTTTTTCATTTTTGACTCGACCTAGGAGCTGTAGGTAGGAGTGGTAATTTGAGGTGTTCATTTCTTGAGCTTAAGTATAAAATGGCAGAAAATAATGATGAGCCGTAGTAATTTCTATGAGCCATACAATTGTGTCGTTTAAAGATTCCTAAATATTGAGTGCCAGTACTTTAATGAAAATTATCCAAGATGCGTCGTACAAAGATCTACGGACCGTAGATCATACCCATATAAATTTATCTTAAGGGAAGGACAAGTTTCTTATTGATGGAAGGTACCTACGAACCATATGAGTTCCTACGAGTCGTAGGTACAAACTATAGAGATGACTGCAAAGCCAAATTTTCCTCCATTTCCTTTTCCTACTCTTTTTAGGATTTCATTTTCTATAAATATTAGTTGTATTTTTCATTTTTGAGAGTTAGAAATTTTGATACTTCTACTTTTTACTTTGAGAATTAACTTGCTAACATTTCATGCATTTAATTCTTGAAGTGTTGGTCTAGAATATTGCTTTTTGTTCATAAATTCAAGGTTCTGGATTTTATCTACCCTAATTGTAAATCCATGATTTATTCTATTAATCATATTATGAATTCTCATAAACCAAGCATGAGTAGATAAATTCACAACTAGGGTTGTGGGAACCATGAGTAATTAACAAAGTAGAACAAATAATTAGGTAATAATGGATTATCGTTAATGCATGTATTGTTGTTCTCTTTTTTTCAAATGGTGCACAATGTTAGAACTTTCCTTATTCCTACTTTTCCGAATAAGGAAGTAATCAATGGGAAAATAGATTAAACAACAGAGATTTCGCATTGATAATCCACTATCTAATAGAAAATCATAAAGATGTGAGGGCTAATCTAGGGTTAAGGGTAAGGGATAGTTAAGCATACACTCGTAGATTGACCAAGTTATGTGGTGAAATTTTCTTCTTGGATGACAAATAACTTAGAAGATACCTAACATACAAAATTTGCATGTCAAATATTAGGAAAGGGAGGTTTACTGCGTTAAGAACTTGTGGGGAACACATATACCCTCGTTTCATCTAGTATTGATCTTAAAAAACTGTGGATCCTGTTACTTGATTACTTCTTGTTGTTCAACTAAATCAATTATTAATTTTATAATATGAATCCCTTTTTTACGAAAATATTTTGACTAAAAGTACAATCAACATTAAATTGGCCTAAGTCTAGACCATATTTATCATGGGATCGATTCTAAACTCTGTTAGGTTCTTTATATGACAACGACCACTCACACTTTTTTAGGGAGGTGTAATTTGGGTGTATCATATTTTTGCACCACTACAGAGGAATGATTTTTTTATTTTAGACTAATTTCGTTACTGCACGACGAGTAAATTATATCTCAATTTTACTAGTTTATTTTGTTTTTGTTTCTTATAGGTGTGGTTCGACGTGTATGTCCAATAGAAAAAGTCAAGGAATTCCCCTCACACCTTACAATCAAGAACTTAGAAAAACACTAGGAAGAATGGCAAACACATGATGTGGCAAAAAAGGGACAGAAAGATTATACAATTCGGGATGCGACCAAGCACCCAAACTCAATTAGAAAAATAATAAGAGCAATCAGGCGATAGAGCAAAATAAAGAAGCACCCGATGTGTGTATTAACTATATGGTTGATCATTATGATGTGGTATCAAATGGGGCCATAGTTGTTCCTCCATTACCACCTGGACACATGTTTGTGGTTATTAGCAATCTGATGCAAATTCTTAAATCTAGAGGGTTAGTTCATGGTATGCAATTCGAAGACCCATATAATAATCTGAGTAAAGTCATTAGCATGTATAAGAGTAGCGTGGGTAAGCCAATTTTATACATGGATGAACTACGTGTGTTTCCATTATCATTGACAGGTGATTCTACCGTATGGTTATCTGAGCTTCCATATAACTCAATTACTGCATGGGTGGAGCTCCATAGAGTGTTTGTCGAAAAATATTTCCCTCTATTAATGAAGTTGAAGCTTAAAGACAAACTAAACAACTTCATGGCTCTTCATGGGGAGTCAAACAATTATTCTTTGGGCAAATTTACGGGGTTCATGAGAATTATACCAAACCACCGTATTGATTATGATTTACTTAAAAATAACTTTTACCAAGGATTGGATTACAATGGAAAACCATTTTTAGACACTATTTCTATAAGATCTTACAAGGAAAATACATTTCAGTTTATTATAGAGAAATATGAAATTATCTCAAAGAATTATAAGGCATGGATCACAAGAACTTTAGTTGCATCGATCAGTATGTTTTCAATGCAAGAAACACCAAATTAGTCATATGATGATATTCGCAAAGATATGGCACAGTTGAGAGGAGAGGTTGGCTTAGTCTTGAAGCATGTGAGTGAAAGTGAGAAAGTTAATGTTGTTAACTTTGAAAATAGAGCACCACCAGATGATGATTTTATATATGAAAAGGATGCAAAATTTTTGATTGACTAAACGGGGGGTTTATAGACTAACACCCAAGCATCCGATTAGGATATTTAGCATGAAGTACAAGGAAATCAAGGTCGGACCTATAGTAATTACAATCATTAAGGGTAATATAATCATGAAGCCAACTACAATCGGTTTAATAACTACAACAAAAATGTGTATATTAATAAAAACAATAATAGTGGTCATATGTCCCACCAGGAAATTGCAATGGAGGATCAAGTTTAAATCACATTGAGGACATGATGTCTAAAATGATGTAAAGGTTTGACTCAACTGATGACCATGTGAAAGAGCTGCATATTAATTTGTCAAGCATTGAGAAAATGGTATATTTGCATACAATATCTATTAAACAAAATTGAGCAACAACTCAGTCAAATACCTTTATATGTGAATGCACGTAAAAAAGGAACACTTCTTAGCAATGCCATCAAGAATCCATAGAATTGTGGGCATTTCATGGCAGTTACTACTTGGGGTGGGAAGAAGATTATCGACCCTCATATGCTAGTTGAGGTTGAAAGAGTAAAAATACCCAAAGATGATGAAGTTGAAGTAGTGGACAAGCAAAAAGGTATGAATGAGAAAGAAGTGGAAGTGACTCAAAAAGTAATTCCAATGCTTCCTCAAAGGTTGGTCAAGCAAACTAAAGAAGGGAAATATCAAAAATTTATTTCCATGTTGAAGCAACTCTCAATAAATGTCACTTGGATTGAGGCACTAGAAGAGATGCTCGACTATGCTAAATTAATGAATGATCTTGTGACAAAAAAGAGTACTGTCTATGTTGAAAGTTATGATAAGTTGCACTATTCGAGTGCCATTTTTAATCGATTGTTAGTGAGAAAGAAGGAAGATTCTAGAGCACTTGCTATCCCATGTACCATTGGTATGATACAATTCGGCAAAGCTCTATGTGACTTGGGATCCATCATAAATTTGATTCCTCTTTCTACGTTAAAAACTTTGGGCTTGGAAGCCTCAAAACCGACTGCAATGTGCCTACTAATGGGTGATCCGACTGTGAAGAAACAAATAGGGGTACTACAAGATGTTCTTGTTCAAGTTGAAGCATTGATATTTCTTCCTGATTTTGTGATGTTAGATAGTAAATTTGACTTTGAAGTGCCAATAATCTTGGGGAGAGTATTCCTTGCTAATGGGCGTGATTTAGATGATATGGAAAGAGGGCAGATAAAATTGTGATTGAACAATAAAGAAGTAACCCTTAATATCTACAAATCAATGAAGCATCAGAGTGATCTTAAATTGGTATTCGTTGTGAATTATACTTCTTTAGAGGGGTATAACGTACTGGTGAACTGTCATCCAGACTTTAGAAACCAAAATGTTGACATCCTTTCCTATGGTTGGGTCATACGGCTCGTACAAGCATCAACAATTCATAAGAACCCACCGTAGGCCCAAAACAATGCACTTTTCTGCAAAAAAATTTTTGTTTTTCTTAGGTTTTGTAGTTTAATTTTCTTTCTTTCTTTACTTTGATTTTGTATGTTTGGGTACTAATGACACCTCTGAAGGTATAATGCCTCCTAAAAAGGCCACCACTTTCCAACAAAGGTTGAAGTCTATGACAACCACTCATTTAGCAGAACAGCTAGCCGATGATCGTACCGATGAAAAGTAGAGCGGGTTGGTGTTCAACCCGGGCACCAATGATGATTTCCTAAAGACACCCCAAACTACTCAGCAACAAGCCAAATAACTTGAAACTATTTCCACACTGGAGGCATCAGAATCCACTGATACAACTAATGTTTTCTACATTGAGGAGTGAGCACATAGTTCGAGAGAAGGTCGTGAGAAGCGACAACATGGGGCACTATCAGAGTCAAGCTCCAACTCGGATTCAGTTGCAACATCTACTTATGATGCATCTGAGTCCAAAAAAGAAATGATCCACCTCCCACTCATCATTCTGAGCCAATAGATGTTGTTGGTACACCAGATAGATGGTGTATTGAGGGCATACTTAAGATATGTATAGATGTCATGCGGCAAAGTTCATATCAAAAGCATGCTAGACCTATCAGAGAGGAGCATTGGGTTCTTATTGGAAACCTCCACACTATACCTACCATATATGAGCTCTTTCGGAGGCAAAGGTGTGATTCGACGGTGGAGGTGCTAGGAAAATATATCCCTTTAGTGATACGGGTGTTCTATGCATCCTACACAGCTACAGTGAAGAATGCCTTACCTCCGAGGACCACAGAGTTAGCTCAACCTCCGCTCTTGACTACATTAGTGCAGAATAGTCCCATAGATTTTTTTGAGGCCATTTTCTGCCAATTGATTTGTGGCCCATCTCATCCACAACTAATTAGTACAAATGAGTTTGACTACCAGATAGAGCTAGTTTGGAACAAAGTGGCTATGAGAGACATAGATGAGACAGAGGCCTTTCTTTGATGGGTAGCTTGGTATATTGCTAAGGATGGGGTTGATGCTGAGTGATAACGGGACTTGACACGCTCCATTAAGATGGGGAAACAAAAATTTGCTGTAATGTTTTTGTGCTAGATTGTCCAGGGCAATTTTTTCTCCATGATGGCAGAACACCAGTTGATATGGGATCGGGATGTCATGATTGCCTATTTAATGGAGGGGAGTAAAATTGATTTCGCTCGTATAAAGACTGCTTAGATACTTGAGAGGGCATTTTGGAAGACTACCATGCTACCCTTCCCTTGTTTCATATTTCACGTGTGCATAGAGTATATTGTTCCGTTTGAAGGGATTCACTAAATGATTATGGTGACTAAGACCATTGATGTCTGTCTAATTGAGGATGAGTCATACCCCGCAGAACTACAATGGGGTATCAAAATTGATATGCCACCTAAGGGCGAAACCGTCTCACTAGAGCAATCCAAGCATGGCATCATACTAGACCCCACTACTTAGCCTATTGAGAGTTCTCATCCTTCTTCTAATTCCAGACCGGATGCAAGCAGACCATGTACTTCAATTACTACAGGTTTTTCAATCTTCCCGATAGCCTCACTCTAGAAGTTTGAGACATAGATGGAAACACTTCTACATCATACTAGGCCATGTATGAGCAAGGTAGTGGAAGATTAAGAGAAATGGAAGCAGAGAGTAGTTGAGGAGAAGATTTAAATAGTTCATCGGCAGATTGATGCCTTTGAGCTGTGGATGCTTCATCGGCTTCAAACTACAATGATTATAGACCTCTCAGTCTTCAAGACTGAGTTAGCCACTATCCGGGCTGACATAGATGCATTAACTATTCCTGGCTCGTCTGAACCAAAGCCTTCCCCTGTTGATGCTGGAGGCAATGTCATTTTTGCCTTATTTGGTGATGAGGCCCTTTCTCATGACCCTCCTTGTGCATCAGGAAACCATACACCAACCTTAAATCATGCTATTGACAAGAGAGATGAGTGCAGAACCAAGAAACCAGAGTGGTAGGAGTTTGTGGTTGCACAACACCAGGTTTTAGTTGATAAGGAGAAATGATATAGGAGATTCAGAGATTTACTTGTCGGAGCTTCTGGGTTGAGGGGGACTATTCATGGTGTTCCTCCAGTTATTTTGGAGGGTGTTACTGATGGCGCCACATAGATCAATGTAAAGGTTACTCTTGATGCACTGTGGTCCACACCAAAGAACCCCCAAGCCTTTTTCTAGCTATTGGATTCTTAGGACCCACATGTTTGTCTCATGCTATAGTTTTACATTATATGTGCATTGAGGGCGATACACTATTTTCATGTGGGCTGGGGTGAATTGATTGTGAATTTTGGGGTGAAGTATGATTAACCCAACTCACAATCCTTTCTTGAGGTTTTCTTGCATGTGTTCTTTTTCCCCAAGAAACTGTTAAGTTTATATTGAACCAACATGTTTGGGATGTAAATTGTAGAAGTAGACTAGAAATAAAAGCATGATGTCAATAGAGATTTAAATTGACACCATTCCAAATATTTTAGTTATGTGCTATAAATATGTGATTGATAAGTCGAATGTGTACGATCGTTGAATGACATGAGAGGAATAAATTAGACAATAAGACTTAAGATTTAGCATGAACTAGATACATTGATTATTTGATGGTGAAATTATGTGCCATGTGCGTGTGGGATATTTGTGTATTCATATTGTATGTGTCAATCTAGAAAATGCCCAGTTAGTCTTGCTAAGATGATGTACCTGTGACTTAGGAATGGATCATAGGATATTGTTGAAGTTGAGTCCAATTAATCTTAAAAATAATCACCTAAATGAAAAATGCTCCCTTCGATCCAACATGTTCAGCCTTAATGACACTATTCTTTAAATTTACCCAACTCACATTGCCCGTAAAAATAATTAAACCAGTATTTAGGCCCTGGTCCCTCTATGGACAATGTGCACCTCAATATAAGTAAAAAGCCTATGTTGAGGAAGGCTACTACATATGAACCCTTTTTTGTGTCCCTAGTTCCTAATTTAAAATCGTGTACCCCAACTCAGTCTAAAAGTGTAAGTTAAGGGTAGCCACTATAGAGGAAAACAGGAAATCAAAAGGGGTATGAAATGAATTTTATGGAGAGATGTAACACCTCGTAATCTAGTAGGCTAATCAAGGGACCAAGTGATAGGTCACAAGCAAAAGACTGAGCTTGGGCACCATCCACGACGGCCTAGATGAGCCGTGGAGGGCACCATGAGGCGTGGTCTAGCTCTTGAAGGCTTACAGTGTCAAGCCAAAGAGGGCTCCCCTCCTAAGAGAACCTAGATAACTCGTTATGAGCACCATGACACGTAGTGATGCCCGTGAAGGACCAGACAGTAGCCATTTTAAGCCTGACCCTCCACGCGAGCCACTAGACGGCTCGTGAGGCCATGACAACTTATTGAGTGGGTCGTGTTGTAAGTGTTATTTTGGGTAAGTTTTCCAGGCGATTGGTCCAAGGACCACAACAGCCTAGATTACTTGTGGACTCATAGATAGCTCGGGGAGCCTGTCGTGTGATAATGCGTCACCTATAAATTGAGGGTCTTTTTGGTTCTTTTCAGATTTCTTAAAAAAAATACTATGTTAATTTTCCTATGACTATGACCCCTTATATAAGTGATTTTAGCCCAAAATTATTTCATTCAATTCATTCTCTTCAAATTAACCCAAAAAAAAGCTGAGTCTGTCTCTCCAAAGGATATTTCTCTCTCTAGGAGTTTGAAGAAGAAGATTCAACTTAGGGTTAAGGTCAATCCTCCATTCTTCAATTCCTTTTGGCCTTTGATATCAAGGTATTATAGCTTTTCATCTATGGAACCCTTGCAGCCATGGAGCCCTCAAGTTCTCCAAATTGAAAAGTAGAAATTCCCCAATTTGAGTTAGGGTTTTCTTCAAAGTTATGGGTTCTTGTCAATGTTAATTCAATTGATTGAATTATGATTGATTATTCATGAATTAAGAGGATTCTATACTTTTATGATGAGATTCCATGTACCCATGTTTAACCCATGTTTCTAAGAAGAAATTGATTTAAAATGGGTTTTAATCTATGAAACGAGAATTTATGGATTTATGTGTATTATTATCGGATAAATAAGATACAATAAGAATTGCTTTGAGAGGGACGCATATGTTATTAGTTGTTGACTGTTTCTGTGATTGATGTGGAAGGGATTTTCCCTCATGATTTCTTGTGTATGAATGTGTAAGGCTTTCTCACATTGAATGATTCTAGGTTGAAAGGATTTCTCACCTAAAATGATTCTAAATTAAGGAACTATGAAAATTAAGAGGCTAGAGTCGATTACACATATTCCTTAGAATAGGACTAGAGGCAATTACCAACATTCCAATAATGTAAGTTGGACTAGCGATGATTACCTGTTATCCTAAGCAAGTGGACGAGATGTGATTACCCATGATCCCAAAGAAAAGGACAAGAGGCGATTACCCATGATCCTTTATTAGAAGGAAAGAACGATTTCCCATGTCCTTAAATGACATGTTATGATAGATGATGGGCTTCAATTATTGGTTGAGTTTGCCTTCCATAATGAGTAAGACTAGATGTGGTTACCTATGTCTTGACTAAGAATGAATTAAGGTTACTTGAAGAAGTACTCCTTACATGTTGTGAGATGATCTATTATGTTCATTGATTATGCTTCATGATTTATGTTCTCTATCTCTTTTGTTATGTTTATGCATGCTATCATATTTAGTAAACTTTTGTACTAACGTGTACTCTGGTCTAAATTTCTTATCCAAATGTAGTGTTTAACTGTCAGGGTTCTTAGTTTAATGGCTAGAGGTTGATTTGAGATATTACGAGCTTTCGTTAGTCATCATACTTCCAGGACAGATACTCATTGTTTCAGGTTTCTTCCTTTCTTTCAGTTTTGACATTAGGTATGGGCTAGGCCCAATTTAATTCTTATGTACTAGATGGCTAATGAGACAAGTGTTTGGACTTCCTCTTTACTTTTATAAACCTTTTGGAACTTGAAATGTTGTTCTTTATGTCTTTTTATTCTATGTCTTATGTTATGAATGCTAAGTGGCTTGTATGGGCCCTTTCATCTGTACTAATTAGAATGGGATACATGTACAACACACATAGCTAGAAACTAGTATATATATATGTGTGTGTGTGTGTATCTAGCTATATATATATATATATATAACCTTGGATGGAAAAAATATACGATATCACCCAAATACTAGTAGATACCAATGAAAAGCTACTACAAAAGGAGAGTATAGACTCGACATAAATGACAAATATACAAACTATACCGAAATAAAATTGTCACGCCCCGAGCCTACACCCTGGGCGGGACTGGCACTCGAAGACCATTGATGGCCCCAAGCAAACCCTTGGCCTGGCTTACTTAACTCAGTGGAAGAAAATATTCATATCTATAATGATCAACGAACTTAACTAAACTGAATAATAAAATAACTGAGAATGTTTTAAAGATTAAACATTCAACTTGGCCAAAAGTGGTAATCCAAGTCTTTAAAATAAGAATGATAATGCAAAGACTACTGAACTACTAACTGTCTGTTAAGCCTCTAAAACAAAGAGCGATGTTAGGATAGGATACCCGATCATCCTAACATCTGAAAGACTAGAAAGCAAATAAATGAGTCCTCCAAAATGAAAGGAGGTTCACCAATAGACTCTAAATGCTCAAGTTGGATCAACTAGGCGTTGGATTCTGATCCTGGTTACCTGCGTCTGCATCATAATAAGATGCAGGCCAACTGGCATCAATATACTGAATGTACGAGTATGCGAGTTGGAATACTAATAAACATAGGCTCGAAAGAGATTATGGAAGAAACAACTACCTGGGTCTTCTCAACTCATGGATACTCAACTTAATATAAAGCAATAAAACACATGTGATATATCTATAAAGCATATAAAACAACTGAAAATAGACTTAGTTCGTTAAAGATAAAGCAATAAAAAACTTAACTTTACTCATTTAGAAAGTAATATAACTGATGTGGGAGATTCTCTAATCGACAACCATCACTATGAGCCTAACTGATGGTACAACATTTTACCTCACGTTGCCAAGGATCGTCCTATACCTTGCCATCAGTATAGAACCTGAATTACTAAGTGGATCCACTAGTCTATGTTAAAAAGCACTAAGGAATCATCTAAAAAGTATGATTTGTTTTCTGACCATGATGGCTACATGGTTTATGGGAGGTTGAGTTAATATGAACTCGCGTCCCCATATCGGTGCTCAATGCTACTCCCAAAATATACTTAGCTCATATGTTTTTAAAACTTCTTCTTCTTTGGTTTGAGATAATTGCTCAAACTTAGCTTAAATATCTCTCTTGGAATGAATGTTCCCTTTTGCTGTTCAAAACTCTTTTGGAAATCTCAATTTTCTATCATCTTAAATGTCAAAACATTTACTCTTGGAAATAATTAGTTCCCACATATCATTTTAAAGAAAATGAACCTTGCTCTTAATCTTTACTCAACTTCAAAACTTAAGTCTTAAAACAAAGTTAAAACGTTGTAAAAGACTTGTGAAAACTTATGAAAACTTGAAATGAACTTCTCTTACTTGGAACTTGAGTTCTCTTGACTTTGATCTTAACTTCTCTTGACTTGACTCTTAATTGATCCTTGAATTGAATTATGGATTCAAGGATTATGAGTGGTGTTTGGAAAGATTTCACGTTGTTTTGGAAAGAATTTAGATAGCTAAACATGAGAAAAGACCAAAAATCAAAATTTGAAGGTGGGTCCGCGATGCAGAGGCATAATTAAAATTTTCTTCCGAAAACGTCTTTTCAGGCAGAACACCTCGTGTGAACTCCGTGACGCGGAGCAGAATTTTTCAATTCTGGGAAGAGGTTGCGCGACGTGCTCCCATACGAAATATCTTCTTCATTTTCCAATCCCAAATCACCCAACTTCTATTCTTTTTGTCAAATTACCTTTAGATACAGATACACAACAAATGTACGTAAGAACCTAACTTGAAACGACTCTATAATGCGACGTAACGAACTCAGAAACTTCTCAATCCATCCCAATTCAAGAACAACATTCAAATTCAAGAATTCATGTCAAGAACATCAACTTTCAAACTCTTGTAGAACGAATTTTGCTGAACTAAACATGGTTGGCGCGTGGGTTAATGAGCCCAACGCTATGAGAGACTCACATACCTTGCAGGGCCAATTCCTTGGAGAATCCGCAACTAAAATCGATCGTTCTTGGCGAATTTTGCTTTTCCTCTTCTCCTTTCTCTTGTGTTCTTTCTCCAAAATCCCTAAATCTATTTCTCAAAAGTGTAAATTGAACTAACTCAGTTTGGACCCCAACTATTTTATTAAAAATGGATTAAATTAATTAGGTAGGGAAAAGACCAAACTACCCTTCAAAAATCCGGATTAGGCATTTCCTTATTCGAACAACCCAACTTCCAAAGGGAATAACTCACTCATATGAACTTGGAATCGCGGAAACTTAGTGGCGTTGGAAAGTTCAGTCCAAGAGATTTCCAACCATATCTGAAACTACACCTAAATCATCCTGATCTACGAGTTCTGGTCATTTGAAGTTGACAAAAAACTCACTTCAACTTACTTAAAATTTTCCATATTTCATTATACTTTCCAAAAATAACTATTTCCAGATTTTAAACTTCTTTTTAGTTCTTTCTAATTGCGAGATGTTACAATATCTGCCCCTTGGAAACATTCGTCCTCAAGTGAGATTTACTCTTACTAAGCTAAGGGTGGGAACATCAAGTTCAAACATCCCAAAAGCAATTTCAAACAAAGAACATGCTCACTCATAATTTAGATAGTACTAAGAAGAAAATTAGTACCTTGGTCTGTATTTTCTCCGGTTTCAAAAAGATGTGGATATCTCTTTTTTATATCCTTTTCAGCTTCCCAAGTAGCTTCTTCAACAAATTGGTTCCTCCAAAGGACTTTGGCTGATGCAACCTCCTTTGTTTTCAACTTGTGAACTTGGCGATCTAGAATCTGAACCGGAATCTCCTCATAAGATAATATATCCTTGATCTCAATATTTTCAGTTGATATGATCATTGAAGGATCACCTATGCACTACTTCAATATGGAGATATGCAACACCGGATGAACCGCTGCTAATTCCTGTGGTAACTCCAACTCATAAGCTACATTGTCAATCCTCTTGGCTATTCTATAAGGTCTAATATACCAGGGACTAAGCTTCCCCTTCTTACCAAACCTCATAACACCCTTCATGGGTGAAACTTTTAAATAAACCCAATCATCTACCTCGAACTCTAATGCCCTTCTCCAAACATTAGTGTAGGATTTCTGACGACTCTGTGTTGTTTTCAATCTCCCTTAAATTATTTTCACCTTCTCCATAGCTTAATAAACTAAATCAGGTCCTATCAACCCTGCTTCACCAACTTCAAAGCATCCAATACGAGATCTTCATCTTCTCTCATAAAGAGATTCATAAGAAGCCATTTGGATGCTCGAGTGATAACTGTTGTTATAAGAAAACTCAATGAGAGGCAGGTGATCATCTCAATTTACTTTGAAATTAATCACACAAGCCCTCAACATATCTTCTAATGTTTGAATAGTGCGCTCTGCTTGTTCGTCAGTCTGAGGATGAAAGGCAGTATTTAAGTTCAATTTTGAACCCAAACCTTTCTGAAAAGATTTCGACAATTGTGTAGTAAATTATGCACCTCTATCTGAAATAATGGGTACTGGAACTCCATGAAGTCTTACCACCTCCTGAATATATAACCTGGCATAATCTTCTGCTAAATGGGTAGACTTTATCGGCAGAAAATGGGGTGATTTTATCATTCTGTCGACGATCACCCTAATAAAATCATGTTGTCTATGAGATCTAGGTAAGCCTGTGATGAAATCCATATTAATCAACTCCCACTACCATTTCAGAAGTCGTATATTCTGCGCCAAACCACCGGGCCTATGATGCTCTACTTTAACTTGTTGGCAATTTGGACACTTGGAAATAAATTATGCAATGCTCTTCTTCATACTATTCCACCAATACAATTCTTTCAAATCACGATACATATTTGTGGAACCCGGATGAATGGAATATTTGGAGCTGTGAGCATCCTCCATGATCCTCTTTTGGAGTCCATCCATCATTGGTACACACAACCTACCTTGATAGGTCAATACACCATCTCCCCCTTGTTCTTAAGCTAATACTTTTTGCTTATCAACATTTGCGTTCGATTCAAGCAAAATAGGGTCTAGGTCTTGCATGCCTTTTACTTCTGACACTAATGATGACTCATCCCCATTCGTCACTACTATACCTTCTTCTGTGGAATCCATAAGTCTGACTCCCAAGCATGCTAGTCTGTGCACATCTTTTGCTAACTCTTTCCTCCCTTCTTCAACATGAGTGGTGCTACCTATATACAACCTACTTAAGGAATCAGTAACAACATTAGCCTTATCTGGGTGGTAAAGAATACTCATGTCGTAGTCCTTGAGTAACTCTAACCAACTTCTTTGTCTGAGATTAAGCTCTTTCTGAGTGAACACATATTGAAGGCTCTTGTGATCGGTGAACACATAAACATGAACACCATACAAATAATGGCACCATATCTTCAAAGCGAAAACTACAGCAACCAACTCTAGATCATGGGTTGGATAATTCTTCTCATGAACTTTCAATTGTCTGGAGGCATAAGCTATAATTTTGACATTCTGCATTAAAACACAACCGAAACCAACTATAGATACATCACAATACACCACAAAACCTTAAATACCTTCTGGTAAGGTCAAAAATGGGGCAGTAGTCAACCTCTTTTTCAATTCCTGAAAGCTTTTCTCACAAGCTACATACCATTGACATTTCACTATCTTCTGAGTCAACTTGGTCAAAGGAGATGAAATAGACGAGAACCCTCTACAAAGCTTTTATAATAGGTTCCGTTCTCGAATATTATCGATTTTGCTAAGAGATTGTAACACCAAGTCTATCCAGCAAAATCCTGTACTGTCGCGCCACCTCTGTATCGGTGATTAGGATATCATCACCTAACAGAGCATAATCAGCAAAAGGGGTAGTACTCGTTGGGTATGCATATTTCGCAGCTAGCCACAAAACCTTAGAAACTCCTAATATCAGTTGGAGATGTGCGTCTAGGCCAATTCTGCACTGCCTCAATTTTTTGAGTATCAACTTTAATCACCTCTCCAGACACAATATGGCGTAAGAATGCCACAGACTCAAGCCAAAATTCACACTTAGAGAACTTGGCATACAACTCCTTATCTTTCAAAGTCTGGAAAACTATTCTGAGATGGCTAGCATGATCTTCTTCATTCCTTGATTAGATTAGTTTGTCATCAATAAAGATGATAACAAACATATCTAAATAAGCTTTGAAGAGTCTATTCATTAGATCCATGAACGGTGTTGGTGCATTGGTTAAACCAAAGGACATGACCAAAAACTCATAATGACCATATCTGGTTCTAAAAGTTTTCTTTGGAATATCATATTCCCTTACTCTTAATTGATGATAGCCTGATCTGAGGTCAATTTTCGAGAAACACGAAGCACCCTGAAGTTGATCGGAAAGATCATCAATTCTCAGAAGAGGATACTTATTTTTTAGGGTAACTTTGTTCCACTGACGGTAATCTATACACATCCTAAGGGAACCATCTTTCTTTCTCCCAAACAGGACTGGAGCACTCCGAGGTGAGACACTTGGTCGAATGAAGCCCTT
Source organism: Solanum gracilifrons (assembly GCA_029582605.1). NCBI lineage: Eukaryota > Viridiplantae > Streptophyta > Magnoliopsida > Solanales > Solanaceae > Solanum > Solanum gracilifrons. Next base: position 52,932 of record JAJOOH010000888.1, read on the forward strand.
ATCTAATAGATCTTTTAATTGCTCTTTCAACTTTTTCAACTCTACTGGTGCCATTCTGTATGGCGGAATAGAAATAGGACGAGTATCTTGAATGATGTCTGTACTGAAGTCTATTTCTCTCTGAAGAGGGACTCCAGGTAGGTCATCATGAAAGACTTCTGGAAACTCTTTTACTATAGGAACTAACTGAATGGGAGGTACCTCAACACTTGAGTCATTAAATCGAACTAAGTGATAGAAACAACCCTTCTAAACTAACTTTCTCGCCTTAAGGTATGAAATGAAATGACCCTTAGGCACTGCTGAACAACTACTCCACTCTATGACTGTCTCATTAGCAATCTGAAACTTGACAACTCGAGTTCTACAATCTATTGATGCATAACAAGCATGAAGCCAGTCTATACCTAGAATGACATTAAAATCCACCGTGTCTAACTCAACTAAATCAGCCATGGTGTCTTTGTGATCGATGGAAATGATACTATCTCGATAGACACACTAAGCTATAATAGACTCCCCAACAGGTGTAGAAACACAGAAGGGTTCACAAAGTTTCTCAGGAATAACTTCAAACTTATTTGCAACATAAGGGGTTACAAAATATAAAATTTCTCCTTGGTCTAGAAAAGTAAAGACTTTGATCATACTAGTGACAACATCTGGCGAGTTCTCTTGCTCTTGGCGACTGTGATTGCATAGAGGTGGTTTGCTCCTCCTCCAGTACCAAAAGTAGCTACTCTAGCTGCAGCCCTATTTAATGGATTAAATGATGAAGACTAGGCTCTAGTGCCTGGATTTGCAGTACCTTGCTTATTTTTAGGACACTCTTTCATGAACTGTCACTCTTGCGCACACTGGAAACACCTTGTCTAGCCATCACGACACTTACCTGAGTGGTTTCTACCACATCTACTACATACAGGAGCCCAACTACCTACTTGTGCCACACTACCTTGAGACTGTGCTGGTCTAGCTCTGAAGTTCTGTGAATTTTGGCCATTATACTCACTTTTGTTCTTAGGTGCAGGTGCACTACCAGATGATGGTGTAGGCCCCTTTTGCTTCAGTAAGGACGAACGATTCACACTACCCTTTTGTTGCCCAGACTCATTTCATGTCTTCGCTTTCTTATTCTTGACCTCCTATTTATCTCTATGCTTCTCTTCCTCTACCTGTTGCATATAGACCATCAACCTCGAAATGTCCATGTCCCCAATAAGAATTGTTGCCCGGCCCTCTTTGCTTGATAGACGGCCCAACCCAGCAACAAACAAGCTTATTCAACTTCTTATATTCTTAACCATCACCGGAGCATAATGGGATAGTTGGATGAACTTCAACCCATATTCATGAACACTTAGAGAATCCTACTTAAGTGTGAGGAACTCACGTACCTTGGCCTATTTAAGTTCTCGGGGAAAGAAACGCCCTAAGAAAGCTTCCTCAAAACAGGCCTAACTCACAGGTGGTGCATACTCAACTCTACCCCCTTTCCACTGATCAAAGTAGGTCCTAGCAACATTTTTCATCTGGTATGCAGCTAGCTGAACTCTCTGAGTATCAACAATATGCATCACGTTGAAAACCTTTTTCAGTTCCTCATTGAAGTTCTCTGGATCCTCTATAGTGATGGAACCAGTGAAACTTGGAGGATTCATCCTCAAGACTCACGAATCTTTAAAGTGTCATCCTCTTCTTGTCGAGCCCCTCTTTGCTGCCCAACCTGGTTAGTCACAGTTTGGCTCAACATCCAGATAGCCTCACGAAACTCAGCATTGGTAACTTCGCCTTGAGGTTGCACTTTAGGTGCATTGGGTAACTATTGCTCTTCAAATTTCTCCTAGTTGGGCGACCTCTGACTGCTCATCGTGGAGGCATACACATTCAAAAACACGCACAAGCCCGAATTAAAAGAAACTTTTTATAGATCAAACTCTAACGCTCGGAAAGAGTGTGAAAGAAGTGAGATAATTTCCTAAGTGTTGCTGCCTCCTAATTATAGATGGGGCGCGCTTCATACCGATTACTAGGAATCTACATACACGGCTTCATAGACTCCCTAGGACTCTTGAACTCTATGCTCTGATACCAATTTTTTCATGGCTCGAGCCTACACTCTAGGCGGGACTAGCAATCGAAGAATATTTCTGGCCCCAAGAGAACCCTTGGTCTGGCTTACTTAACTCAGCGGAAGACAATATTCATATCTATAATTATCAATAAACTTAACTGAACTGAATAATAAAATAATTGAGAATGTTGTAATGTTAAACATTCAACTTGGCCAAAAGTGGCAACCCAAGTCCTTAACATAAGAATGATAATGTAATGACTACTGAACTATTAATTGTCTATGAAGCCTCTAAAACAAAGAGGTATGTCAGGACGGGACCCCCGATCATCCTAACATCTGAAAGACTAGAAAGCATATAAAGGAGTCATCTGTAATGCAAGGAGGCTCACCAAAAGTTTGTGAATGCTCAAGCTGGATCAACGAGGCGTTGGATGCTGATCGTGGTTACCTGCGTCTGCATCACAATAAGATGCAGACCAACTGACATCAGTACATTGAATGTACGAGTATGCAAGTTGGAATGCTAACAAACATAGGCTCAAAAGATATGATGGAAGAAACACCTACCCGGCTCTTTTCAACTCATGGATACTCAACTCAATATAAACCAATAAACAAATGCGTTATATATATATATATATATATATAAAGCTTAAAAAACAACTGAAAACAATCTTAGTTCGTTAAAGATAAAGCAATAACAAACTTAACTTTACTCATATAGAAAGTAATATTACTTTTGTGGGAGATTCTCTAACCGACAACCATCACTATGAGCCTTAGTGATGGTACAACATTTTACCTCACATTGCCAAGGACCATCCTATACCTTGCCATCGATATAGAACCTGAACTACTGATTGGATCCACTAGTCTATGCTAACAAGAACTAAGGAATCATCTAAAAAGTATGATCCTTTTTCTGCCCATGAAGGCGACATGGTTTATGGGGTTTGAGTTAATATGAACTCGCGTCCCCATATCGGTGGTCGATACTACTCACAAAATATACTTAGCTCATATGTTTTAAAAATAACTTCTTCTCTGGTTTGAGATAATTGCTCAAACATAGCTTAAAAAGCTCTCTTGGAATCAACGTTCCATTTTGCTGTTCAAAAATCTTTTGAAATCTCAGATTCCTCTCATATTAAATGTGAAAACATTTACTCTTGAAAATACTTAGTTCTCATATATCATTTTAAAGAAAATGAACTTTGCTCTTACTTCTTACTCAACTTCAAAATTTTAGTCTTAAAACAAAGTTAAAACGTTTGTAAAAGACTTATGAAAACTTTAAAAGAACTTCTCTTACTTGACTCTTGACTTCTCTTGACTTTGATCTTAACTTCTCTTGACTTGACACTTAACTGATCTTTGAATTGAATTATGGATTCAAGGATTATGATTGGTGTTTGGAAAGATATTATATTGTTTAGGAATGATTATAGATAGCTAAACATAAGAAAAGACCAAAAATCAAGATTTGAAGGTGGGTCTGCGACGCAGGGGATTAATTAAATTTTTGTTTTGAAAACGTCATTTGAGGCAAAACATCTTGTGTCAGCTCCGTGACGCAGAGAGTAATTTTTTTATTTTAGGAACAGGTAGCGTGACGCGCTCCAATGCGAAATTTCTTCTTCGTTTTCCAGCCCCAAATCACCCAACTTCAGTTCTTTTTCTCAAATTACCTTTAGATACAGATACTCATAAAATGTACCTAAGAACCTAACTCGAAACGATCTATAATGAGACGTAATGAACTCAGAAACTTCTCAATTCATCCGAATTCAAGAATAACATTACAATTCAAGAATTCATGTCAAGAACATCAACTTTCAAACTCTTTTAAAATGAATTTCGCTAAACTAAACATGTTTGGCGCGTGGGTGAATGAACCCAACCCTATGAGAGACTCACGTACCTTGCAGTGCCAATTCCTTGGTGAATCCGCAACCAAAATAGATCGTTCTTGGTGAATCTTGTTTTTCCTCTTCACTTTTTTCTTGCATTCTTTCTCCAAAAGTTGTAACTCTATTTCTCAAAAGTGTAAACTGAAATAACTTAGTTTGGACCCCAACTATTTTATTAATAATGGATTTAATTAATTGGGTAATGAAAAAACCAAACTACCCTTCAAAAATCCGGATTGGGCATTTCCTTATTCGGACAGCCCAACTTCCAAAGGTAATAACTGACTCATGAAACTTGGAATCGCGCAAAAATGGTGGCGTTGGAAAGATTATTCCAAGAGCTTTCCAACCATATCTGGAAATGCACCTAAATCATCTTGAACTAGGAGTTATGGTTGTTTGAATTTGACCAAAAACTCACTTTAACTTACTTAAAATTTTTCAGATTTCCTTATACTTTCCAAAAATAACTATTTCAAGATTTTAAACTTCCTTCTAGTTCTTTCTAGTTGCGAGATGTTACAATAATATTGTCCATAAGCTATACAAAGAAAGAGATGGGCCGACTCTAATCGCCAATAAGCTCACCCTCTATCTCTAAGCTATCAACAACAACACTTTAATCACCACGGACGACTAGAGCTCGGATCTGCATTAGGAAAAATATGCAAAGTGTAGTATGAGTAAAAAATGGGTACTAAGTAGGCATTATAGGCCAACCGAGCATGTGCTTGAAATAACAAGATAAAAGGTTAGTATAACGAGATTTAAGGATAACATTAAGTCATACATAGGCATGCACCATCGTAAGACTACTATAACAGTTTATGAAAGTAATAAAATCTATCTAAACCTAACTAGGCCCCCATATGTTCAGAAGGTACATACAAAGGCAGACCATGATGAATATGCAAACAATAACCTACTTAACCCACATAAATCAGCCGGGTACACATAAGAGTATACTACAACATCAAAAACTAAACTGAAGGCCGGCACATCGAACCTAGCATCTTCCAAGTCGAAAATCCTTATCAGAACCTAACATGCCCCAGAATCTTTTGTTAGAATGACTAGTTCTGTCTATAATATTAAGTTGGAGAGCCTTAATAGAACCAAATGTATCTCCCAATTTGACATCCAAATAGATAGTCCTTCCCAAATCTTACATTAGAAAGCCTTAATAGAATTTAAACAGTACATATAATCTTACATCGGAGAGGTTGGTCCCAACCTAGAATGTTACAATAGAATGTCCACACACAAGCTCCTAGTAGCTCTCAGAATCTTACATTGGACTAGTTGTATAGAGCCGTCATGATCCAAACCATAGTGAGGGGTAACCCACACTTCCCTTTGGTGGAATAACTAGTTAATAACCGTACATAACCCATCTAACCCATATCAAGAAGCCAAATCAAGAAGTCGAATAATTAAAAAGTAGTTTAAAATAATTAATGTTTTTGTTTCCCATAAACTAATTGAATTAACCAAATACCTTGTGAAAAACAACCCCTAGAATCTAAAAGTCATAGTACCAAAACACTAGACAGTCAAAAATGGGGATGCAACATAAAAAACTAGAAAGCATAAATATAAGGGGAGTTTCTTTTACTGACAATGATCAGTATGAGTGTTATGATTATCCAATGTATTGCCCATGTTACCAGAACAATTTTATACCTTGCAAGAGCATAGGACAAACACTGAACTAATGAAACCATCTAATGAGACCTCAAAAAGGCTGGTGAGAAGTTGCCTAAATAATCGGCACAATCCTATCTATGTTGGTGGCGGAGTTTATGGGGATTGAGTTGTCTTAAGTGTTACCCAATTCATTGCTTAATAATACTCCCAAAACATGCATTAATTCACATAATTATAATTATAAATGTGTTGAGTTAATACTCAAAAGGCCTTCTTTATGGAAAAATGATTTTTACTTTATTGACAGAAACTATTTCTCAAACGATTTATGCTTTCTTAAACTGACAATGCCTTCCTCATTACAAAAAAATGAATTTGGAACCATAGATTTTCCCTTAAAACACTTCTCAAATGATAATTTAAAAAACATGAACTTACTTTAACTTAGAAGTCAATGGATGAAAATAACTATGCCAAAGCTTTCAAAGAATTCTCAACAAATTGGGTTTATGTGATAACATAAACATGAAAAAAAACTCAAGGTCTGAAATGTATAAAGTACTATAATCTTCACGATAAGAATTTGAATGCAGAGTAATGAATAAATCCAAATTTTAGAATTCATGGAAACTTTGGTTAAATCCATATGTTTAACTCTTACTGATTTAACTATGAATAGTTTTATATACCTGGAAGAATAAAATCCTCGAAGAAACTTGAGGAAGCTACTTGAAACCCTAGGTTTATCCTATTGGATCCATGCTCTAGGCCTTGAGGTTGATTATTGGAGAATTAGGGTGAACTAAGCTGAAATGACCTTAATTAGGTGTAAACCGTTGAGGTTTAGGTTTAGGTTTAAATGGGTGGGGAAACACTGAAATAAGCGTAATAAAAACTAGAAGAACTATCTACAACATGCTATTTGTGATCTGTAAAAACTTCCACATGCCGTACTGTCCATTTATAGATCCCCTTACTGAACATTCACGTCTTTGACAAGAAAATACGAGTCACAATCTACAATCCATATTCCATTTCATGGCTCGTATAAACAAAGTGTAGACTGATCCTAGAGGTTAATCCTGGGTCTCAATTCTTTAACCACGAACACAAGTCCATGATTCATAGTCAATTATACGTCTCGTAAATTCACTTCTTCAAAGTCAAAGCAGTGAAGTTACTGAATTCTAAAGGATGCATCTATGAGATCCAACAATGACCCGTAACTCCATCTACGATTCATATTGTTGGCTTGTAAAAATATGTCTGATAGTTCACAATTTCCAACTTTTAGGATCTCTAGCTATGACCCTATCTTTGACCCATACACAAAACAACAATCGGTAAAAACCACTCAGAAACACTAATCCAATATTCTGGAATCCTTAGAGTAAACCATGACTCCACCCCACGGATGTACATCTAACTACAACCCATAAACATTACACATAAATACAAAAAAATAATAGACTCCAACAGTTATTTGCAACTTTCAAAGTTCAACTGAGCTATGTACATCTGAGATGTTACAAAAACTAAATTAAATAACAAATGGATAGGGTAAAAGAATGATTACCCCATTTTCCATTATAAAATCTTAAATTATATTCAAATTCATATCTAGAAAACACATGTTTTTGTTTAAATGAGAAATGTAGAAAATAATTTATTTAGTTTTATTATATGATAAAAGTAATAAGCTTGTCACGATCCAGGGGGTAACCCCTAGATGTAACATGGAGTATAGAACCCAGAAGGATCCATACAAGCCACTTAGCTTTCATAACATAGGAAATAGAACAATAAGAGCAAAACAATAGTCCAAGTTCAATAGTTTTTATAAAAGAAAAGTGGCAGTCTAAAATACTTGTCTCAATATAGCCATCTAGTACAATAGAATGAAATTGTGTCTAGCCCATACATCATGTCCAAAACTAAAATACAATAAGGAAACTAGAACAATGAAAAACCATCCTGGAAGCATGCGGACTCACCAAAGCTCGAAAATCGTGATATCAATCACTAGCTAGGAAACTCGGAAACCTGATTGTCGAACCCTAAATTTGAAAAAATGTAGCCAAGACTATGCATTAGTAGAAAAAAATGTACCAGGTATGATAGATATGCATAAAACATTTAAATCATGCTAAAAGGAACATTTCATTTCATGATATGCAATTCACCAAGCTAATACATGATATAAAAGGGTTAGAAAAAAATAAGTCATAAATCATGGTGAATACAAGCTAACATCATTAAAACCTCTTAAAACATATGAGATACATCTTGAAGTAACCTTAGTTCCTTATTAATGTGGGGAATTACCCTTCACCGACATAGAGACCATATGAACTATAACATGATCCCCCGATGTCTCCCACACCGAAAAGGCTTGTCCCACTTAACAAGGTAAGGACCATAACTTTTAGCTTAACTGGATCCACTAGCTAATGTCTAACTAGACAATTATCCTATAGGGGCACATAGGTATGGGATAAGGAGATTGCTTCTAGAAACCCGACCTCTACTAACAGGAGAACTTCCATCTCAATATCCTCTCGGTGCTAAGCATAAATGCCACGGAATAGTCATTTCTTACTTGTTTTTATTATCCATTGAAGGGAATGTCATCCTACCAATCCAAGCTAAGTCATAATCCATGGAAAGGTATCTTTCAATAATAAATCCAAGCTAGGTTCATTAGGATAGCTCTTAATCCTTGATACAATTAGGTGAGAAAACCTTTCAACCTTAGAATCCTTTACTATGTGAGAAAACCTTTCACATCATGCTATTATGTGTTTATGCGAAAAATCCTTTCAACAACACAACAACTACATTATCATTGATACGTCACTCTCAATACATCCTTAAAATATTTGCATAGATTTCATTAGAGAAAGCATAAGTCCATAATTTACCTTTCAAGGTTCAAAACCCACTTTCAATCATTAACACTTACAAATTAAACATGAGTTAGATATGGATTCATCATAAATTCAAGTAAAGCTAGTAATACATGCTTAATTTCATAAAAATCTTCCTTTATAATCAAAATTCTACATCATATGATTCATAACTTGAAAACATGGGGATTACATGGGTTCATGGGGAAATCATCGTAAGATAATAGTATTTCATCAATACATGCATAAGAGATCATAACTCAATCGTCTAAATTATTAATCAAGAGAACCCATGACCATTGAAGAAAACCCTAACTCGATTGGGTAATTCTAACTTTGAAAATAGGAAAATTTAAGAACATGAATGGAAGGAATCCATGAATGAAAACTATCATACCTCAGAGACAAATTCTTATCTTCAATGGTGAAAATGGAGGTTTGCCTTGAAACCCTAGGATGAACCCTTCTTCTACTACAAGTTTCTAGAGAGAAAAATATTTTGAAATGTAGAATTGATCTTCTTTTGGGAGTTTGGAAGAATGACTTGAATGGGTTGAATTTTGGGGTTAAAATGCTTATATAGGGGTCTTAGTGAAGGGTAAAACGACGTAGTACAAGAGTTAATTAATTAGGAAAAGACCCAACTATCCCTGAAACTCAACTACCAGCCATGACCCACGAGACACCACAGACAGGCCGTGGTCAGGACGATGGATTGTCCAGCACGTCCGTCGATGGTGGTCTGAAACCCCAACATCAGGGTCCTGGACCACCAACCACAACCACGGATCGTGGTTCCACGAACAGTCTATTGGTCCGGCCGTGGTTATGACTCTTTCTGGGTAGTGCCAGTGTGTTAACCACGTACCACGCCTACGTTATGTGGTCATATTCATGAACCGTGGGTGGTCAACATGGGTTGAAACCTGCAACTTTTGGAAATGAGTAATTGCCCTTTCCCTAATCCAGGGTGTTACATTATCTCCCCCTTGGGACCATTCGTCATCGAATGAGATTCAAGCTGGTAGGAATAGAGTAAGAGAGGAACTAACAACCCAATCTACAATGCAATGCATACAACCAAGGAAGAACTATCGACTCCAAGCTAAGACGTTACCAAGACATCATAAGAGGAGTGAAACTAAATCTAACAGCCCATCATGCATGCAATGCACATATCCAAGGAGGAAACATCAACTCCAAGCTAACATCCAAGGAGGAAAAATGAACTAGAAGCTAACAACATAGTCAAATGCATATATCCGAGGATAAAATATTAACTACAAGTTAAAACATGCTCATAACATTATATCAAGTAGTCCATATGCAAATCATACTCATATGCACATAAATATTTAGAAATCAATAAACTTGACTCATTTTCTCAAAACATGAAGTTTTAAAAAGAATGCTTAATAGGGAAATCATGGAAATACACAAAAACACATGACTCAGAAACAAAGAACAAAAGAGGGACTGCCGAGTGAAACCATGGTCAATCCCAAGAATGAATCCTGAATGAGTATCCTCGTCGTGCCACGATGTTAAATAAGGTATTTCTTGGGAGGCAACCCAAGTGTTTATGTTGTAATAATGTTCTTTGAGTAACGGGTATTGAATGTGCATGTTGAAAAGTTAAGATTTTAGGAAAATGGGCAGTTAGGTAAGCCAAAGGTCCAGTCAGCATCTCGCCGAACAGGTTGGCGAGCCCGACTTGGACTGTTGTTTGAACCACTTATCTTGCTGGAGGCTCTGTAAAACTCGACAAGCTAAAGTGCTACTCGGTGCATCGCAAAGTGAGCTGCTGACGTAGGTCATGGTTGCTGATCGGCGTGCGAACTGAAGAGTCAAAATGGCCAAATCATTTTAAATTTAAAGATCTCCCTAATTGTCATACTTTTCGACTTCCAACTTTCACAACCTCATATTTTCTTACTTTTGTACTAGTTTACTTGTTTTTTGTGTGGTATCGAGTCATGCATGTGTTCATCTTTGGGAGTGTGAGAGTTGTATATGATTCCTAAATTATAATTTGTTGATAATCTTTGTGTGAGCTTGGAATCATTCTTGGTGTGAGGGCATTTGAATTTTTTTGTTGAACTTGAACTTGCATTTGAAGTAAGCATTGTGCGCTTGAGTTCTATTTGATGATAGTTAGTCACAATTTGATACTTAGAGTGTACAATTGAACATTGTATGTGTAGTGTGAACCTCTTGTGTGCATTCTTGTTTATTCTTGAGTAGCACTATTTTGTAGACATCCTTATTGAACTGATTAGTATTGTACTTTACTTGAGGACAAGCAAAAGTTTAAGTTAGAGTGTTGATTAGTCTGACATTTCCACTCATTTAGGACCTCGTTTTCATAGTTTTATTGTCGCCAGTGCATAAAGTGATGTTAAAGTGTTGATTTTCAGCAATGACGGCGAAGAGGCAAGGCAAAGACATTACCGAGCAAAAAGGAACGAAAAAGCTGAAGAAGTTAAAGAAAGGCATTCCTCGTGATCGCCATGACAACTCGTCGATCTGCCGAGTGGCTCTTCAGCTCGCCAAAAGTTCCAGAGTGCCAGCCCTGGGGAAGAACTAATTTGGTGATGGACATGGATAATTGGCGAACCCCCGAATAGATCGGTGACCTCGATCGGGATCGCGTAAAGTCACGGAACCCTGAGGTTAAAGGGCCAAATAAAACCGGCAATAGAATGGAGCCATTAGCGCTCGCCATGCTTCACTAACCTCACCTAGTGGTCCTAAAGGCCAAAATTTGAGAGGGTATAAATGGCATTTCAAAAAGAAGAAAAAAATATAGTCATTTCCTGAGTAATTTTCTCCATTGTAGAACTTTGAACTGTCGTTTGGGACTTGGTTTTACTTATTTTTAGGAGTTTTCTAGTGGATTTTGAGCTGGGTTTTTTATATTGACCATTTTGGATCATTGTAAATACGTAGATTCTAATACCCAACTTATTGAAAATGTAATTTGTATTGATTTCTTCCTTTTAATGATGCATGGCTAAAAACCCCATCCTTGGAGGTGTGATCATGTGATTATTTGCTCTAATTAGCTTATGGGTATTGTTGTTTACTAATTTAAATGCTTATTTGAAGTGGGTTGAATTGATAGTTGTGTATTAACCTATGAATTGTAGTTGCAAATGCAAGTCTAACTTAGTGTTCTGGGCTTGCTTGAGAAAGAGGTTTTAGAACTAAGGTTATTGATTGATGATTATAGTGATTGGGTTGTTGTGGGTTTAGCTCGAGAGAGTGAATCTTAACTCTATCCTACCTATCTAGCTCGAGAGAGTAGATAAATTGAGGTATTGGGAGGCTTATAGTGTTATGCTTGTCGAGGTTCAATATAACCTGCTTGAATCGTAATAGTTGTTCTAGAGAAAGCTATTGCATCTATAATCTAGCCTACCCACTGAGATTCTAGAATTGTTAGTAAATTATGATTACCCATATAGCGAAATTAGCCTTTAATCGATCACATCCCCAAGTATCCCTTATCTACTTGATTGGTCCCCTATTTTCTTAGTTGTTAGTTGACAAACCTAAACCCCGCATTTGTACCTTCTGTCAACCCTTAGATTTAATTGCATGATTTCGATAATTTTTATTCCTACAATCGTTAAGAACACATTTACAACTTCGTAACTGAATTTTGACTTGTATCACTCCCTGTTGATCGACCTCAACTCTATGTTGGGTTTAATTTAGATTACAACCGCCTACACCTAGTATCAGATAAGGTGTAGTTGAGCATTTATCGATCACCACACCGAAAAGATATGTCCTTACTTTTCAAGGTAAGAACCACGATCTTCTAGATTATGCTGATCAACTAGCTAATGTATATCTAAGACAACCTATGGTGGCACATAGTTATGGGACATAGGTAATCGCCACTTGTCCACTCGGTGCTTAGAATATATCCAAAGGAATTGTCATTAACCTTAACTTATCTTATCATTATGAGACATAGTTAATTGCAACTTGTCTTATCATCCAAGGAATGGCACATCAAGAAGCTAATCCTAACTAGATTTCAGAAGAATAGCTCCTTTAACCTTGATTCATCTTAGGTGAGAAAACATTTCAACCTTATTTATCCTTTATGTGAGAAAATCCTTTCACAATCATGTTATGAATAATATATGAGAAATCCTTTCACTACAACAACATTGATACTTTACTCTCAAAGAATCCTTAAATAATTTACTTCATTTTCATAAAAGAACATGCATATCTTTATAAATTCATCTTCCATAATTCAAAAAGCTTTATCATATGATAAAATCTAGAAATCATGGATCATGCACGGGTTCATGTGAATTCATCTTAAAAACATGTAATTATCTCAATTCATGCATAAAAAGACATAAAAACAATCAATTAGATCATTATTGAAAAGAACCCACAAAATTGATTAAAACCCAAATTTCTATTGAAATTCTAACTTGTAAAATTGTAAAATTTTAGAACCCTATGGAGGAAAGGAATCCATAGGTGAATACTATCATACATTGATACCAAAAGCTCAAAATTAATGGTGAATTTGGAGACTTGATCTTGAAACCCTACCCTTCTTCTTCAAGCTTTAGTGAGAGAAATATTGGGGAAGAACTTGACCAACTTTTGGAATTTAAAGAATTTCAGTTGGGTAAGTTGGGGGAAAAACCTTTTATATAGAGTCTAGCATAGAAGGTAAAACAACAAAGTTGGGGGGAAAAACTCTTATAATAATTGTGGACTCGACCTACGATCCATAAGTCCACATACGGACAGTCTTGTTGATCCGTAGGTCAAGTACTAGGACCTAAGGGTTTACCTTCTTTCAAGGTATCCTATGTTGGATCCGTTCGTCTGACACTCACCTATGAGACCTATCTACGAATTGTATATAAAATTCTAGAGCATACTGGTGAATCGTAAAAAAGGGTACATGAACTTGACTTTCACAATTTATTCACCCTACACTTACAGTTCCAACATACGGCTCGTAAGAGCACCTACGAACCGTAGGTTGGGATCGTAGACGTAAATACTAGCTATGAAAGTTTTTCACTTTTTCTTCTTTCCAAATTCGAGGTGTTACAATATCTCCCTCTTGGGAACATTGGTCCTCAAATGGGATTCAAGACATCACAAGGAGGATTGGAACTTGATCTAACAGCCCAGCATGAATGTAATCAAATAAATGCATATATCCGAGGAAGAAAATCAACTCAAAGCTAAATCATGTTCAAAACATCATTTTATAAGGCCTTTATGCAACTCATACTCAAATGCACATACACATGGAGAAATAAATCAAGTCAACTCATTTTCTCAAAAACATGAAGTTTTCATTGGTATGCATGCATGAGGAAATATGAGAATAACTAAGACATAAGGATGGACATGAGGAACTAAATACCTAAATATAGAGTGGGATTGGAGGGAAAAAGATGAGGATAACACGACATAATATATGTCTCGGCCTCCCAAGTAGTACCCTCAACTAACTGATTCCTCCAAAAAAACTTCACAGAAGCCACTTCTTTATTTCTCAACCTCTTAACTTGCAAGTCCATTATTTCAATCAGAACTTCTTCATAAGAAAGATTATCCGTAACGCCAAAACCATCTAAGGGAACTATGAACGCCAGATCTCCTACAGGTTTATTCAATAGCTATACATGGAAAACCAGATGCACCGATGCCAAATTATTAGGAAATCAAATTCTTAAGCAACTTTAAAAAAACTCCCCAAAATTAGATTTGTGCCCACATATCGGAAACTATGTTTCCCTTTGTTCCCAAACGTCATCACACCATTCATGGGGGAAATTTTTAAGTATACCCAATCTTGAACATTAAACTCAATATCTCTTCTTCTATTATCAGCATAGGAGTTTTATCGACATTGAGTTGTTTTCAACCTTTCTATAATAAGTTAAACCTTCTTCATAGCCTCCTGTACCGACTCGGGACCTATCAAAGCAGCTTCTAGAACTTCAAAAAAACATATAGGAGATCTACATATCCTACATTAGAGATCCTCAAATGGAGCCATACGACTGCTGGAATGATAACTATTTTTGTAGGCAACTCAATCAATGGAAAATGCTCATCCCAATTACCCTTGAAGTCAATCACACAACCTCTTAACATATCTTCCAAAGATTGGATAGTACGCTCCACTTGGTCATCAGTTTGCAGATGAAAGGTCATACTAAGCTTTACACGACTACCAAGACCCTTTTGGAATGATTTCAAAAACCAAGAGGCAAATCGGGTACCCCGATTGGAGATAATGGATAAGGGAACTCCATGAAACGTAACCATTTCCCTGAAACACAACATAGCATAGTCCTCCTCCGAATAAAAAACATTGACGGGAATGAAATGAGTTGAATTTGTCATTCGATCCGCAACAACCCAAATCGAATCATGTTGTCACTTCATATGAGGTAGCGAACAATAAAGTCCATATTCAAACTGCCCACTTCCAAAAAAAATACTTATATATTGGGATAAACCACCTGATTTTTTATGCTCAACTTTCACTTGTTAACAATTAGAACATTTAGCCACAAATTATGTGATATCCTTCTCCATCCCATTCCACATATAGGCCACCAACAAGTCATGGTACATTTTGGTGGCTCTCGGGAGAATAGAATATCAAGAATTATAGGCTTCTGATAGAATCTACTCCCTCAAGTCATCCACATTGGGAATACACAAACGACTATGATATGGAAGTATACCATCTCCCCCTTGGGAGAGAGCCTAAAAGGACTTCTAAAGCATCACTTCCTTCCATTAAGCTAAATTCGAATCATGATGTTGCTTGTCTTTCACATCTGACACACAAGATGATTATAAACCATTATGTACCACAACACCGCCTTTGTTAGAGTCAACCAACCGAACAACCAATCGTGCCACTCTATGAACATCTCTAACCAGTTCCTTCTTACCATCCTCAACATGAGAAAAACTACCCATTGTTAATTGACTAAGATAATCCACCACCACATTCGTCTTGCCAAGGTAATAGAGAACACTCATGTCTTAAACCTTAATCAACTCAAATGACATTCTTTGGCAAAAAATTAGTTCTTCCTACTTAAACACATATTCCAGACTTTTGTGGTAGGTAAAAACATCAACATGAACACCATACAAGTAATGCCTCAAAATCATTAAGAAAAAAACAACCGCCGCCAATTCAAAATAATTAGTAGGATAATTCTTTTCATGTATTTTAAGTTGTCATGAAGCATAAAAAATAACTTTCCAGTTTGCATAAGAAAACACCCTAACCAAACTGTTGAAACATCACAATAAACAACAAATCTGTAAGATTCTTCTAGTAAAGTTAACACTGGAGAAGAGGTGAGTCTATCTATCAATTATTGAAAACTCTTTTTACACGCCTCGAACCATATGAACTTAACCTTCTAATGGTATGTCATCAAAAGAAAGGAAGTCAAAGTAAAACCTACTACAAACCTTCTATCGTAACTCGACAAACCCAAGAAACTTCTAAGTTACGAAGGCGACAGAGGTCTAGGACAACCCTTAACTTCATCCATCTTCTTAGGATCATCCTCAATACCCTTATCGGAAATAATGTGACCCAGGAAAGCCATAGACTTTAACCCAAATTCACATTTGCTAAATTTTGTGAATAGTTGTTGGTCCATGAGAAAATGCAACACAATCTTCGAATGATCATTATGCTCATCCTCACTCCTTGAGTAAATAAATATATCATCGATGAAAACAATCACAAAACACATCAAGGTATTGTCTAAAACCTTATTCGTCAAATACATAATTGTCGCCAGAGCATCAGTCAAGCCAAAGGACATTCTATAAAACTCATAATGACCATCATAGTTCAGAAAGCCATCTTTGGAATGTCATCTTCCTTCACCCTCAATTGGTGGTAACCCGAGTGGAGGTTAATCTTAGAGAAGTAATGTGCGCATTGTAGTTGATCAAACAAATCATATTTCCTTGGAATAGGATATTTTTTTCTTAAAACTAGCCTTGTTCAACTGCCAGTAGTCAATACACTTATAGAGTGAACCATCTTTTTTTTTAACAAACAAACTGGAACACCCCATGGAGAGATACTCAGTTAGATGAAACCATTATCCAACAAATCTTTCAATTGCTCCTTGAACTCCCTTGAGTATTATCAGGGCCATACGATAAGGATAAATAGAGATAGGTTATGTATAGAGGAGAAGGTCAAGTATAAAGTATATTTTCCTTTCGGGAGGAACACCAGGTAGATCATTGAAACACTCCCACAAATTCATTAACAACGGGGACCGACTCAAGAGTAGGGCTTTTAGTCAGTCCATCTATCGAGGAATCATTACCTAGTGCATCAATCTGGACTTGGGAATCAGTTCCCGGAGTTACCTCAGAAGGAACAATAGCTGCACTAGTATCAGCCAAAGGCGTATTTTCCAACGAGGTCTGCACAGTTGCATCGATCTTGGCCGCCTCAGTCTTGGTAAGGCCCTCATAAGAAACCTCCTCAGCACCCCCAAGTGTCTTCTCATATGTCTTCGGCTCAAACTTGAGATCAGTTGCCTCCTCAACTCTAACCTCATCTTCAGTGGTAGCCGGAGGAATATCTAGTGCACTGGCATCTCCACCATCCCAAAAATCATGGACATGTCAGTGGACTTCATCTATTATACATCACTCCTCAACACATCAATAGCGGCCTTTAATGATGTCACCTCCTCGGTAGCCTTTTGGCCACACTTACACACCGCAATTTTGGCTGCTAGGGCATTAATAGTAGCGCTTAATGGGGTTACAACATCAGCCAGGGCAGTCTGAATCATGCTCAAAATGAAGGCCTCAAGTCTGGCAGCATGACGGTCGGCAGAATGGGCAAGCTGCCTCATCCGGAGTAATGCAACGTGAGTGAATGGGGTCCGAGAGGCAGCACCAGCATCAGCAGGTCTAGGAGGCAGTGTAGCAATAGAAGAACCTGGGGTTTTAGAAGGAATATCACTAGAAGTACCTGAAGGCCCAGGGGCTGGAGTAGGCAAATATGCCTTTGCAGATGGTGAGTCTGTGTCCACAACCGGGGAAGAATCCACCGGGGCTACCTTCTTCTTCCTCTCCGCCTCATCTTTCAAATATTCTGTCTCAATCCTCTGGTTATTAGTAGAGGATGTGGGAATCACTTCCACATTCTTATTAGCATCCCTAGGAACCAGAGCCCTCCTGCACGGCTCGGTGATCAACACCAGAAATGGAATGGAAGTCTGACGATACTTGGCTCTCATGACCATCTCTTGTGCCATAATCATCCCTATATTGAGCCTTGTCCCATTAATAATGCAACCCAGACTAGCTGCCTTGGCTAGGCAGAGGATCGACTCATTCTGGGATGGCATGATAGTGCTACTGATGAAGCCAAACAAGAACCTCGCAGCAACATTCATGTCTTTGTTTTCTATTGGAGCTTCTGCCTCCAACCACTTCGAAGTGTCATTTGATATCAGCGGGGTTAGCCACTTTTTCATGTTGTCCAGCGTCTTGGTACTGATCATATGCAAGCAGTCATCTTCAAGCCTTGTAGTGCATTCTAGGACGACATTGATAGCAGTAAAATCACATTGCACCCTCTGCCCCTGAAAACTACATAATAAACCAGTTAAAACGTTGTTGCCTGCTTCTTTCTCAATGGTATCAAGTCCCCATATGCAGCGTGGAACTCCCACACCCAACTTGGAATATATGGGCCATGGGGCTTGGTGACGATCTGGAACTTATGAGCCCTGAGACAACTCACAATCTCGGGGTATCTATCAATCACCTCATCTGTGGACAGACGCTTCTTATCTATGATTATCCTCAGCCCCTCAGTCTTTAATATAATCATAGACTTTGGGGGAGGACCCTGTACTGGTGGTGCTAGGACCACAACTTGCTCTGGAACAAGAGGAGAAGTGGTGGTTGGCTGAGGATTCCTGATCCGGGATGGATCATTCTTCCTTTTTCACCGCAGCTCTGCCCTCTATGTTGCTTCTACATCATCATCTTCAGAAGCTACAATCTGAGGCTACTGGTACTCACCCTCACTCTTAGAAGTAGTAAGGTGTGTGGAGTAGATACCATCACTGTCGGAGCTGACCTCCGGTGACGTAGATGCCTTGCCTTTTCCTTTGCCCTCCCACCAGTTATGGGAAGTTTGGTACCTTTGCCTCTAGATTCAGCTACATCTTTATTAAGTGTAATCCCCTTAGCTTTATTTTGGGGTGGCATGTTCCTCCCGGCAACTTTCGGTCTAGCCATGTCTGCAAATACACTATAAAGATTGAGAAACACTTCAATCAAATGCCCAGAAACACAGTTAAAGACAGACTCGCCGAACCGATCAGCGAGTGGCTAAATCACTTTGGTGCGCTAGATTGGGCTCGCCGAAAGGATTGGCTCAAAATTCTCATAAAAAGTTGGCATGTCGGCGATGGGAAGGCCTTTCGGTGAATCACCAACAGCATTTGGCGAGCAAGGATTAGCCCCCCAAAAGTTACACTGCAAAAAGGGTTCAGGGGTGTAAACAAAGGGCGATTAAGATGGACTTTCGGCGAGTCGCGGAGTGCTTTCGGCGACCTCAAGCTTCTCACCGAAAGTTACAGAAACTAACTTCAAGTATAGTATGAAATTAAATGAGAGATGGGGAACTTTGGTGAATCACCAAGTGGTTCGGCGAGCTCGACCCAGTTTGCCAAATGACCCAGCATGCCTACTTTCAACCCAACTTCTCAAATTCAACCCCGCAACCCCCTAAATCAAAGTCAAAGCATGCACACATCAAATTAAAGCAAGCCCCAATACACCCATTACCCTGGGATACTCAAACTTCTGCCGGTTTTACAAATTTTGGCCTTTTGACTACTTTTACCTTAAGAATGATGTAACTCGCTCTATCATTGGGCAAATTACGTCATTTAGCACAACTACGAGTTAGTTAGAAATCACCCATCTAGACCCAACAACATGAAAGCACAACCCCATAGGATTTAATCAATTTTTAAGGCACAAAATCACAAGAATACAACATCTTAAGCATTACGGGCAGGGATATCGAATTAACCCAGGTACACATGACAACAATTAAGATCAGAAAGGCCCAGCACACATCACTACGATAAGATCATTGCAAATGATTACAAATTCAATAAAAATACACTCGGGGTTCGAAAAACCAACCTTATATACCGATAAACAAGATTGAAATGCTTGGTAGCAACATAATCCACTCCGCACACATAATCAACGACTTAAAAATGGTAGAAATGCAAAAATATAGGGAACGAAAGTACGTGTGTGAGTTTGGAAGTTCAAAAGTAAGGGAAAGTGAATGAGTTGGAAGTTTAAACCTTTGGCTTTTTTTAACCAAAAATCGTCCAGTTCTAGCCCATTCGGTGACACGCCGAGTGGTCACTTACTTCGCCGAGTTTTACAGGACCTCCACTTAATGTGGGGGTCCAAACAGCGGACCTGGTCGGCTATTCCCCAAGTTACTCCTGGGCTCGCCGAGTTTTACAGACTCCAATTTAAAATTGTCTTGAGTCCGACGGTGATCTAAGTCGGGCTTGCCGACCTCTTCAGTGATGCGCCGACTGGATCTTTAGCTCGCCAACCTACACTTCTCAAACACTTTCCACACTTTTACCCGCACATTCAAAACACCATTATTTCAAACTTAAAAATAAAGAAAATAAAACTTGTGTTACCTCTCAAGCAGCGCCTTAGTTAACGTCGTGGCACGACGCTAGTCCACACTCAAACCTCATTCTTAGGGTTGGCCATAGTATCACTAGGAAAACCTTATTACTTTTTCGGGTTCAAATGAGACGAGATATGACCCATTTGGGTCTCTAACTGCTTGATCGATACTGAATATGAGGTAACAGTCTGGCTATGGGTCGACACATCATCTTTCATTTCTTTCAAAATCTTGTCCGACCCCTCAACTTTGTTGAGGATACTACAAAGCATATCCTTAGACCGGCCACCTTCCGAATCATTTGGCTTTTGGCACTCGTGGGGAGGAACATACCTATCCTTCTCCCCATCCTTCCAATTTTCATCCCTATTCCAACATTGGTTACCACCCTGCCTCATGTAATTTGAACGATAACCACCACCTTGGTTGGCTAGGAAATTTACCTCTTCATTATACAATGCCTCAAACTTGGACTCATCCGGATTAGCACACCCGACACCCACGACATTGAAACTTTAAGCACTAACTCCCATGACATTTTTAGATAGCATGTCAAGTTGTGTCTTGATCTTGGCTATGTTCTAGACCCTCTCTTGGTCCTTCTCCATCTGTTACTTGGTCAATTTGAACTTGAGAGGGGAAACCTAGTCTTCACGGGTATACCACGCCCTGTTCATGGTAGTCATGCTATCCAAGAGCTGAGCCACTATTACATAAGGTTGCTACATCAAACCTCTTGGAGAAAGTTAGTCAGTAATACCCTTGTTTACCGAGTCAAGGCTCCGATAAAAATACTGCAGCAACACGTTATAAGGCAAGCCATGAGTTGGGCATTGAAGCACCCACTTCTTGAATCGCAGCCAAGTTTCATGAATTGGCTCGCCTTCTAGACACTTGAAGCTTTGTCTGCTGTCCCGAAGGATCATCATCTTCGAAGGAGGGAAAAATCGCACATTAAATGCGGTGACCAGCTCCTCCCACAAAGTGATTGATTCATGTGACAATTCAGCCAGCCACTCACACGCTTCTCCTATCAAAGAGAATGGGAACAACCTCAACCTGACTGACTCTTTGGATATATTCTTAAAGTAGATCCTCATAAGCCAAACGGCTGAACAACCCCTTCAATTGCAAGAGCTGCAACATAGTACTTATGATATGGAACACAACATTCCCTTCGGTTGGAGGTAAGCGAATGGCACCAATTCCTCCCATACGATGGGGGTCATTAGCATTAGGCTCGTTCACATCGTTGAGGTTACCGATGTCATATTGATGGCCTACTTAGCTGCTATTATTGTCGTTCACACTCATACTTCATATTTCAACACACAAACTAGCAAAACAAAACTAACATTAAGTAGTTACAACTATGACTAACAAGAGAAAAATTCATATTAACTAAAATTTCTCAAGTAACACCACTCCCCGGCAACGACGCTATTTTTCATTTCACGTATTAGGACACTTCATCCAATACTAAGTGCTAACAATCATTAGTCAGTAATATAACCCAACTAAGTGAGTTGGGGTCGAATCCCACAGGGAGTGGTTCGTTCTGAAGAATTAATAGAAAAGCATGATTATTCTCAAGTCAATCATAGGTAAAAAACATTTATGAATAAAAGCATAGATCATATTTGGGGTGACACAATTGTCAAATAACAGTGGATTTGGTTTCAACTATCAGCTACAACAGTAAATAACACGAAAATTACAAGTATCGAGACAGTTTCTTGGGATATGATTGGATTATAGGCTAATGTAGGCAATTGGGTAATTGCAATTGATAGTAAATTGTTGTAAATCAGTCATTAAGCTAGACTTTAGTGGGGATAAACTTTCTCTCGAATAATTTACCCCCTATCAAATTGGTTTCTCTCAAACACCAGTAAGCAGCAATTAAGAACAGTCTGCGCGTTAGGCCATTTACTCTCTCTAGCTGAATGAGTGGAAGAGAGTTTAGGATTCACTCTCTCGAGCTGAACCCACGACTACACAATGCCCACATGCCATCAAATCAGTCATCTTGGTTTAAATACCTCTCTCTCCAGCAGGCCAAAAACACGAAGGTAGAGTTGCATTTGCAACTACAACCCGTTAGATTAAGTCACAATTACTGAATGAAATCACTTTAAAACAACATTCACACTATCAAATAACAATACCCAGCAGCTAAATCAACCCATAATCACACCCCAAGAATTGGGGTTTTAGCTAGATATCATAAAAACATAAAAAAAATCGTTACTAAATTGTGTTTCCATCAATTGGGTATGATAAATATTGTCTTTTACAGAGGTCTATTATGAAAGATCCTCAACACCCACTCCCAATTTCTCAGAAATAGAAATCTTCAAAGTTAAGGAAATATTGTCTCAATACTTATTTCTATGCTCTCAAACTTCAAAACTGAACAATAATGAAAACTATTGAATGCTAGATATTAAACTAAGAATTTAAAAACGTATCTATAGTCGCCAAAAATATGCTGCGAAGGACCATTCGGCGCGATAAGTCGGGATCGCCGATCTACTCGACGATCCGCCCTTTGGTTAGTTCCATCACCTTTTTACTTTGGCCTTCAACAACTTCAAGCTTTGTAACTTTGGGCCATATAGTGCTGCATTGCGGAACTGTTCGGTAATTCGTTGACTGCTCCTTTCTATCGCCGACTTGATTTTCACCTTCGAAGCTTGGCACACTGGAACATTAGGCGAAACCATGGCCATTCGGCGACTCTCCCAATGGTTGAGGCGATCCTCAGGCCTTCTTTTCTTCGTTCTTTCAGGTGCCTTGTTCCTTTTTGCTCAGTAGTGTCCATGCTCTGTTCCTTAAACCAAATAGCTGAAAATCAAGGATTTACATCAGTTATTGGCACAAAATATGCATTTGAGGACACTAAATATATTAAAATAAAGCCCTAAATGTGTCTAAATCGTGGACTCATCAGCCAGCCAGACAGTGGTGGCATATCTTTATTGAGACAGGCCAGTTGGGTCTCATTTGTGTCGCTTGGATCGAGTTTTTCTGAGGCCTTCTTTGCGAGGATGATCCTTCACTATGTTAGTCATCATCTTTTGGATAAGTTCTTCAGGTTGAAATAGTATTCTATGACCGTGTCGGAGTATGAGGAAATATTTCACGAGATCTGCCAACATGCTACTATAATTCTACCTATTGAGGAGGAGAGAGCTCGGGGTTTTGTTCATGGCTTGAGGCTTCGGTTGCTGATTGAGATATAGTGTATTGTCTTCGTGGGTCGATACTTTCTAGGCAAAGCCTACACTATTGACTATATCCTTTGGAAGGCCCAAGAGGGTACTGACAAAATAGCTAGATATGTTGGCTTCCTGTTCTAGGTCTAAATATACACATGATAGGATTTGACAATCCTTTCAGCAGGGTCAACCAAGTCAACCTATTCAACACCCATTGCATTGTTAAGAGGGTGGCCATACGTTATAACAAGAATAATGTTGGATCTAGTAAGAGTCACTTGTCCCAGTATTCAGGGCATGTGGTCGTTCTTTTGGTAGGAAATCATTTGTTGGTTTTCTTTAATTATGGTGACTTGGGGTCGCTAAATAGAAACTCTGAACGACAAACAAGAAGTATAAACACAAAAATGATCCAGAGATTATTACATATGTAAAGTATTGAATAGGAAACGAACAAGTTCAGTATAAATATACAACCACGGTGTACTTGTAGGATGACATGAAACTATCAAATCGTCAATGTAAGAAAGCAACCGAAAAATTGTATATAGAAAAAACAATAATAAAATATGGATTCCTAATTACATTATCTTGAAATCAACCAATGCATGAAACATGATTCATATTATCACAAAATATACTTGTATGATCCTCTCATGGGATCCAAAGAGAAACAGTTATTGTACTAGAATGGTACCTGTGCCCATCATTGTTAGTATTGATGAGATTATATTTTGAAGAATCACTAAACTCAGATTAAGAAATTAGTACCGTGTTTTGATTCAAATTGAAGGGTTTTAGGCCCTAGTTCTCTAAGATGTACATATTTATTGGAAAAAGAGAGTTTTATGGATTTGAAGCTAAAAATCACTAGAACTGACATCCCATTGGAACCAACAGGCATCTCACTAGCTTGAATGGAGCGAAGATGCCTCAGTACTAGCATTATAAATTGTATAGTATAATGATTAATTGGTGACTTCATGGTCCCCTCGCATATTATCCTGTGAGAACTACCTGCCAAGCATATAGGCAACTAGGATTCCAAAATCTCTTATAGTTTTTCTATAGATCTAGAGAGAGTCTGAAAACGGAGCCTAAAGGTCAATAAATTATGGTACATAATGTGTAACATCTTGAAAGTGGAAAAGTTGATTTGGAAAGGAAATGTTGATGAAAGTTGTTGGTGCAATAGCTTCACAAGGATAAAGTACGTAGCATACTGAGTTACATGGTCCATTGTTGCTAATCATAGATGGGATTAGGAATTTGTGAAAAATGTCAAGTTTTGATGGGTCGATGTGGCAAATAGGTTTCACGACCCAAGGTATCCCCTAGGCATAACATGGCGTACAAGACCCCGAGAGGCCCCATAAAAGCTACTTAGCATTCATCATAATATATAATAGAAATTCAAGAGATTTAAAAGACAGTTTCAACATATAAGAGTTTATGGAATGAAGCGGGAGTCTATCGACTCAAAGCCTTCTAGTAAACAAGAGGTGGTCGGGACATAGCCCGTACATCAATTTCAAAACTAAAAGATAAAGACAAAGTCAATAAAATCTCACTCCTCGGAACATGAGGACTCACCAATCTTCAAGTATCTACCAAAGGTTCCCAGCAACGAAAGTGCGAGTTTAGAGTGTCAAACCCTACATTTTGATCAGAAATGTACGCAAGATTATGTGTTAGTACAAATATGTACCAAGTATGATAGTGATGCATAAAGTGTAAATACTGTGATATAGGGACATTTTCATGAAATGCTTTGACCAAGCTAAAACATGAATGAAAAGAGTGAGAAAACATAAGTCATAAAGTAAACATGGTTTATGCAAGTACACAACATCTCAAAACATATTAAAAATACTTCTCAAGCAACTTACATTATAATTCATCAATTTCATAAGAACATTCCAAATTCCCTAATCCTCCTTTCACAGTTCAAAACCCACTCTCAATCACCATAATCTAGAAAACATGGGTTAAGCATGGGTTCATGGGGATTCAACTTTAAAACATGTAATCTTCTCAATTCATTCTTAATAGATCATAAACAAATCAAATAAATCAACATTTAAAGAAACCCATTACATTGAAGAAAACCCTAACTTCAATTGGGAATTTCTAACTTTGTAAATTAGAGAATTTAGGAACTCCATGGAGGAAAGGGCCCCATGGATGAAGACTATCATACCTCAATGCCAAAATCTTTCCTTCAATGGTGGAATTGGAGGCTTGACTTGAAAATCCTAGGTTGACTCCTTCTTCTTCAAGCTTTCTAGAGAGAAAAATATTTTTTAGAGGAAGACTTATTCTTCTTTTTAGGAATTTGAAAGAATGAATGCAATTAGGGAAATTTGAGAGTTAAAACGTTTATATAGGCTTCTAATAGAGGGAAAAAACCATAGTATTAGGATTGAATAATTAGGAAAAAACACCCAAAGCCCTTAATAAAATGACTGCAGACACCATCGATAGTGGGACCTACGGTCCACGGTTCAACGTATAGACCGTCCTAGTCGGCCGTCGATGGTTTGAGAGACCATAATCTTTGGACCTCGACTGATGGGACCCACTTATAAATTATGGTTCCATTGAAGGGTTGTGGGTCTCGACTTTTGAGCTCAAAATCTTTCTATGTCTAAGACTCACCTACGAGACCTATCCACGACTCATGCATTGAATGTCGGACTGTCCTAGTGAACCGTTGTAAAACTAATAAACTAGTTATTCTAGAAAAAATCTGACTTGCTACCCACACCACCACCTACAGACCGTAACCCAACCTCCGGGTCGTGGGTGGTGTCGTCTGTGCTAGCACCAGGTCATGAAGAAAGATGATATTATACCCTTTGTAAAGCTGAAGTGTTACATTATCTCCTTTCGCACTTTCAATCATTAACATTTTGAAAACATGGGTTAGATATGGATTTCATCCTAAATTCATGTAACTCTATCAATGCATGCTTAACTTCATAAAACTCTCCTTTCAAAATTAAAATCCCACATTACATGATCATAACTTGAAAACATGGGGATTACATGGGTTCATAGGGGAATCATTATTAAATAATAGTATTTCATCAATTCATGCATAAGAGATCATAAT
Source organism: Solanum gracilifrons (assembly GCA_029582605.1). Lineage (NCBI taxonomy): Eukaryota > Viridiplantae > Streptophyta > Magnoliopsida > Solanales > Solanaceae > Solanum > Solanum gracilifrons. Next base: position 79,569 of record JAJOOH010000888.1, read on the forward strand.
TCAATCATTTAAATAAATAATCCAGAGAATCCATGACAATTGAGAAAACCCTAACTCAATTGCGGAATCCTAAATTAAAAATAGAGGAATTTGGGAAGTTCGTGAATGGAAGGAATCCATTGATAAAAACTATCATACCTTACTATCAAAGCCCACAATTGCTTGAGGAATGGAGACTTAACCTTGATCTTATATTGAACCCTTTCTTCTTCTTCAAGTTCTAGACAGACAAATATTTTCGAGTGGAACAACCCAATTTCTTTTGGTGAGTTTGAGAGAATGACTTCTATTGGGAAATTTGGGGGTCAAAATACATATAAAGGGGTCTTAGTGAAGGGTAAAACAACGTAATATAGAGATAAAATAATTAGGAAAAATCCCAACTGCCACTAAAAATAACAACCAGCCCACAAACCACGGCCACGACCGACGGACAGTGGACAGGACGACGAGCCATCCTGCACGATTGTTGTTTGTGGTCAGAACTTGATTTTTGGGCCCTTAACCACAAGCCACCAACCGTGGACCATAGTATAACCCACGGTTTGTTGGTCAGGCCGTGGTTCCATGGCGTCTAATGATCCTAGGGGTGACCAGACCACGGTCCACCCTATGGTCTGTGGTACTAGACACATGATGTGGTTCGCCTCCGTGGCTGGCACCTGCAACTTCCTAAAATCTGTTATCATACCCTCTTTCAGATCCGGGGTGTTACAATATCCTCCCCTTGGGAGAATTCGTGCTCAAATGAGATTCAAGCTAGTACTAAAAGAGTAGGAGAGGAATTAACAACCCAGCCATCAATGCAACTTCATCTAAATGCATATAACCAAGGAGGAACTATAGAATCCAAGCTATGATGTAATCAAAACATCACAAGAAGGGTGGAACTTAATATACCAGTCGATCATGCATGCAATACACATATCCGAGGAGGAAACATCAACTACAAGTTAGCATCCAAGGAGGAAACATCAACTACAAGCTAAAAACATACTCAAATGCATATATCTGAGGAGGAAACATCAACTCCAAGCTAAAACATACTCGCAACATCATATCAAGTAGTCTACATGCAATTTATACTCATCTGTACATTAACATGTAGAAATCAATCAAATTGACTCATTTTCCCAAAATTTAAACTTTTTCAAAAATAAAGCATAGTAAGGAAATCATGGAAACATTCAAGATACATGACTTCACAACAAGAAACAAACCATGAAGAACTCATTACGTCAAGCTAGAGTAGGAGTAGAAACAAAGAGATATGGATATTGGTACATCATATCGTCATCGGCCTCCCAAGTAGCACCCTCAACTAACTGATTCCTCCACAACACTTTCACGGAAGCTACTTCTTTATTTCTCAACCTCCTGACTTGCCGGTCTAAAATCTCAACCGAAACTTCTTCATAAGAAAGATTCTCCTTAACTCCCAAGCCTTTTAAAGGAACTATGGATGTTGGATCACCAACACATTTCTTCAACATAGAGATATGGAAAAATGGATTCACTACTGCCAACTCATTTGGCAAATCTAGCTCATAAGAAACCTTACCAACACGTCTCAAAATGTGATATGGGCCTACATATCGAGGACTAAGTTTCCCTTTATTTTCAAACCTTATTACACCCTTCATGGGTCAAATTTTCAAGTAAACCCAATCCTGAACATCAAACTCAAGATCTCTTCTTCTTACATCGACGTATGACTTTTGCTGACTCTGAACCATTTTCAACTTTTCTCTAAAAGGTCGAACCTTCTCTATGGCCTCATGTACCAACTCAAGGCCTCTTGGGGAAACTTCATCCACCTCAAAGAAACCTATCAGAGATCTACACCTCCTACTATAAAATGGCTCGAATAGATCCATACCAATACTCGAATGGTAACTATTGTTATAAGAAAACTCAATCAATGGCAAGTTATCATCCCAATTTCCCTTGTAATCGATGACACATGCTCTCAACATATCTTCCATCGTTTGGATAGCTCGCTTCGCTTGCCCATCGGTTTGTAGATGAAAAGCCATGCTAAGCTTAACTTTAGTGCCAAGACCATTTAAGAAGGACTTCCAAAACTGAGTAACTCTACCGGAGATAATGGACAAGGGCACTCCATGCAACCTTACCCTTTCCTTCAAATACAACTTAGCATAGTCTTCCGCCGTATAAAAAACTTTGACAAGAAATAAATGAGCTGATTTCGTTATCCGATCTACTATAATCCAAATAGAGTCATGTTGTCGCCGGGTGCGAGGAAAACCAACAATAAAGTCCATATTCACATCTTCACACTTCCAAGAAGGAATGCTAATGTCTTAGGATAAACCTCCCAGTTTCTGATGCTCAACATTCACTTGTTGACAATTAGGACACTTAGTTATAAATTTCGCAATATCATTCTTCATCCCATTCCACCAATAGACTTCCCGTAAATCATGTTACATCTTGGTGGCTCCTGGGTGAATGGAATAACGCAAACTATGGGTTTCTGAAAAGATTTGTTCCCTCGAGTCATCAACATTTGGAACACATAAACGACTTTGATATTTAAGTACTCGATCTCCCCTTTGGGAGAAAGCCTCAATTGATTTCTTAAACACCGTTTCTTTCAAGTCGACCAAAATCAGATCAAGACCTTGCTTGGCTTTCATATCTGCCACTAAAGACGAATCTGAATCATTGTGGACCATAACACCTCCCTTGGTAGTGTCCTATAATTGAACACCAAACAGGGCTAATCTATGAACAACTTGAACCAATTCTTTCTTTTCTCCTTCTATATGAGCAACACTTCCCATAGATAACCTATTAAGAACATCCGCCACCACATTTTCCTTTGCGGGGTGGTAGAGAACACTCATGTCAAATTCTTTCAATAGCTCAAGCCACCTTCTTTGGCGAAGGTTTAGATACTTCTGATTAAACACATATTGCAAACTTTTGTGGTCGGTAAACATATCTACATGCACAACATACAAATAATGTCTCCAAATCTTTAAGGCAAATACAACTATCAGTTGTTCGAGGTAATGGGTAGGATAATTCTTCTCATGAATCTTAAGTTGCTTTGAGGCATAGGCAATCACTTTTCAATTTTGCATAAGTACACACCCGAGCCCAATTCATGAGGCATTACAATAAACTACAAAACCATCTATCTCTTTCGATAAAGTCAACACCATAGTGGAAGTAAGTCTATCTTTCAACTCTTGGAAACACTTCTCACACCTTTCAGACCATATGAACTTAGCCTTTTTTTGAGTCAAACTAGAGGTATTGACAAGAATACCTCAAAAAATCTTTTATAATAATGGACTAAACCCAAGAAACTTCTAATTTACGAAAGAGTTATAGGTCTAGGCCAGGTCTTGACCGCATCCGTCTTCTTAAGATCTACCTCAATACCCTTACTTGAAACAATATGGCCAAGGAAAGCTACAGACCTTTGACAAAAGTCACATTTGCTAAACTTCGCAAAGAGTTGTTGGTCCTTGAGAATTTGCAACACGTTCCTTAAATGATCAATATTATCATTCTCACTTCTCGAATAAATCAATATATCATCAATGAACAAAATCACAAACATGTCAAGGTATTGTCTAAACACCATATTCATCAAATACATAAATGCCACTGGAGTATTAGCTAACCCAAATGACATTACCAAAAACTCATAATGACCATACCGAGTTCAAAAAGCTGTCTTCGGAATATCATCTTCTTTCACCCTCAATTAGTGATAACTTAACCTAAGGTCAATCTCGGAAAAGTAACTTGCTCCTTGAAGTTGGTCAAATAAATCATATATCCCTGGAAGATGGCACTTATTCTTAATATTAACCTTGTTCAACTGACGATAGTCAATGTACATACAAAGAGAACCATCTTTCTTTCTAACAAACAAAATTGGAATACCCTATGGATGGATACTCGGTCGGATGAAACCCTTATCCAATAGATCTTTCAATTGTTTTTTCAACTCCTTACATTCTGCCGGAGCCATACAGTAAGAAGGAATAGAAATAGGTTGCGTATCTTGGAAAAGGTCAATACCAAAGTCTAGTTACTTTTCGGGAGGAATACCGGTAAATCATCTAGGAACACTTCCGAAAACTCATTAACAATGGGGACCGACTTAAGAGTATGGGTTCCGAAATCTACATCCCTCACCCTTACTAGATGGGATATGCAACCCTTATAAATCATCTTTCTAGCTTTAAGACAAGAGACAAACTGACCCTTAGGCATAGGATTTCCCCTCTTCCACTCTAGGACAGGCTCATTTGGAAACTGAAACTTGACTACATGAGTTATACAATCAACAGACGCATAGCATGAGTGCCGCTAATATATATGAAGAATAACATCAAAATCTAGCATGTCAAGCTCTACCAAGTCAACAAGAGTAACTCTATGGGACAAGGAAATGGGAAACTTTCTATAGACCCTCTTAGCAACAATAGAATCACCAACAGGAGTAGAGACAGAAAAAGGATCTAACAACACATCCAGAAGAACATCAAACCTCATAGCCACATATGGAATCATAAAAGACAAGGTACCACTGGGATCAAATAAAGAATAAACATCAACTTGGAAAACTTTCAACATACCGGTAAACACATCAAGAGAACCCTATTGTTAACCATAAGTCTAAAGTGCATAGAATCGATTTTGCTTGGGAGCATTGGAACCCGAACCATTAACAGGATCTTACTTTACCTCTATTCATTTAGCCGCAAGTATTGGGCAATCCCTCATATTATGACCACTTTTACCACAACTGAAACAACCATCCGTGCTGGCTTGACACTTACCCTCATGCTTCTTTCCACACCTAGAACAAGTAAACATAGGCAATGAATATCGAATACCATTCAATCCTTGAGGCTTAGGGTTAGACACCTGATACACTCAAATTACACCTCTTTTCAGAAGCATAAGCGATCGTTATCAGGTAAAGAAGTCAACTTGTAGGTTGGGGTCGATCCCACGAGGAATATGGTTTAGATATAAGTTCAATAACGATTATATTCATTTAGACAATGTATTTTCGAAACAAGTAAAAGGGGGGATTTGTGTAACAAATTTTGGAAATTATGAAATTAATTAGTAAGCAATATTCAAACTTTTGTTGTTATCAAATTGAGGAAGAAACTAGGGCGTACTTGTTCCCCATAAGCTCATAACTCCGTAGTCCTAGTAATAACAATCCCTTCCTAGTGTATTACATGCAAAGTGATAAGTTATGTATCTCTAAATCCTTGGTCCGGCATCTAGAGAATTTAACCCCGCACCATGGTCTGGCTAAGTATGTATAATTTACTAACCCTTACCATTACCTCATATTACACGTCACCTCTTCATTGTGCAATTTGAATTTCATCTACCCCTTTTCCTTACCAACTAAAGCGTGCCTCGTAGCTAAAAATGGCCTCCCAAGAATGGTGGGAACCTCAAAATCAACCTCGCAGTCAAGAATCAGAAAATCTGTCGGAAACATGAACGACTCCACTTTCACTAGTACATCATGGAGCACACCTATGGGCCTCTTCACATTTCAGTCGGCCATGAGTAGTAGCATTGCTGTAGGTTTTGGATTTCCCAAACCTAAGTTTTTGTGAATCAACAGTGGCATCAGATTAATACTAGCCCTAAGATCACACAATGCCTTAGAAAAATGCAACAACTCGATGGTACATGGAATAGTAAAGGCATCAGGATCCTCCTTTTTCTACACAAGGGACCTTGTAGCAATAGCACTACAATGTTGCAATCTATCATCATCTTCGGAGCTCACTGCCCTCTTCTTTGTCACAATGTACTTCATAAATTTTGCATACCCAGGCATTTGCTCCAAAGCGTCTATCAACGGAACGTTGATTTAATGTTGTTTCAACATGCTAATAAACTTGCGGTATTTCCCTTCTTCAGTCTTATTCACTAACCTCTGTGGGAAGGGAGATGGAGGTCTAGGTATGGGGACAACTTTCTGAGTACCTCCGCTACGGTCTGTGTAGCATTCTCGGACTCTCCACTTACCCCGACTACATCATATTCTTTACTATTCTCAATTTCTACCACAGAAGGCATAGGTGGATCTGTGGTTTCCTTACCCCCTCGAGTAGGGACTACTATACAATGGCCATCATTCTTTGGATTTTGGATAGTATTACTAGGAAAAGTGTCAGGTTGACGTGGGTTTACTGTAGTCGACAACTGAGTCGTCTGTAGCTCAAGATGCTTGATCGACACTGCGTGGGCGTCAACTTTTTGACCATTACCAGAGAAGTCATTTCGCATCTCTTTCACATTCTCATCAGTCGCGTCAAACCTCCTCATCATTTTCTGCATCATATCGTCAATACGTGACATATTACCTCCAGTTCCCTGTCCCGATTTTGAGGAGGAACATAAGGTCCAACTCGATCGTTTCTGTTGCCATAGTTGTTCCGGTTGTAATTATTGTCGCGATTGTAATTCTCATCCCGGACATATTGACCTGCGCGGTTGTAAGTGTCATAGTTCCGAATTTGGTTTCCTTGACCTTGGTGCCAATTATCCGTGTTGGAAACTTGGGTGTTTGGTCGGAAACTCCCCCATCTGCTCATTCACCGCATAAGCATCCTCTTCAAAATAATACTCCTCTACCGGTGGTAGAGTTCTAGTCACATATTTCACAGCATTTACCTTCTCCACTCCTCCGGTCACATGCTTTAACACAAACACTAGTTTAGTTCTCATCTGTGGACTGGTTGTATGTAGCTTGAACGAAAAATGTGCTTCTCCAAATGTCTGACTTTCCACTACTCCAAGCTTTATTATTTCAAGATATCTTTTACATTTTCTCTATAATTTGTGTAAAAGTGAATTCACCATACGAACCTTTCTCAGTAGTATCGAGCACTGCCTTACCATTATCATCCTGTTCTCGGTAGAAATACTCCTTCAGGGACTCATCATCAATACGGTGATTCGGGACACCCTTCATGAAGGCAGTGAACCTATCCCAGGAACTACTGACAGACTCTCTAGGTAATGCTACAAAGTTGTTGAGTTTATCCTTTTTGTTCAACTTCTTGGACACATGAAAGAATATTGCTAAAAACGCCTCTGTCAACTGCACTCATGTATAGATTGAGTTGTAAGAGAGTTCATTGAACCACACAACAGCATCTTCGGCCAATGATAGGGGGAAGACACGCAACCCAATGACGTTCATATCCCAATTTGGTCGACCTATACAACTTTTGTAGACATAATTAAGTTTGGTTATGTGAGCATGTGGATCATCTGCTGGCAACCCCACATACAAGCCCCTCGCTGTAAGCATCTGCATCAAGCTACTAGTCACCATAAATGTATGTCCCTGAGGTAGAGGAGGTAGGACAACAGTTCCACCAGAATCGGAAATATTAAGGTTGACCCTAAAATTTTCATGTAGACGTGGTCCTTGTGGTTCCTGTGCCCTTAGTGCATCTCCCAATCTATTCTCAACAGGAGCCTGATTATTCACATCAATTACCCTTGGAGGTTGCAATCCAACACCGTCACCTGACACTCCCCCGATAGGGTTAACCGAAACTCCTTGATTATTCATTCTCTGAGATCCCACAATTGAAACATGAACCAGAAGCTCTCCTGCAAGTACCATAATGATTCTTTCCACATTGCGGACAAGTGGGAACACGAGGCTTGCCTTGACCATAATTTGGAGTGCTAGCTGTAGAAAATTCTGATCTGTTTTGCCTTTGTTGAGGTTGCCTGTTATCACTACCAGCCTTAGAATCATCAAACCTTCCCCTTTTTGGATGGACCTCCAAAGTCTGGTCTAGGCTTTCGGAATTTGTTTTCATTTCTACTAGCTTCTTCTTTATAAAGTCGTTCCCAAGTTAAAGCAGCAGACACTAACTTACAAAAGTTCTCATGTTGTAAGATCGCCACATTCTTCCAAATGGAATCATTTAAACCGTCTTCAAATTTCCTGTACCTGTCTTTCTCTTATTTAATAATACCTCCAGCATAGCGAGAGAGCCTTAGAAAATTCTATTCATATTCAGAAATAGACATTCCTCGTTGCCTTAGATTTAAAAACTCCTTTTTCTTTGCATCACAATAAGCAGGTGGGACATACTTCATACGAAATTCCTTAAGAAAATCATCCTAAGTAAGAATCGGAGGTTTTACCTTGGCATTCAAAACACTTACCCGCCAATCATAAGCATCATTTGGTAATAGTAACATAGAATACTTAAATTTGGCAACATTTGAGCACTCCAACAGCTCAAATACCCTCTCCATGCGCTCCAGCCAATGTTCAACATCATTGGGATCAACAGTGCCTTCAAACTCCACTCCACCCATTTTCCTCATTTTCTCAAAGTTAATCCTGTTGGGATCATGCATCGATTTAGCCATCTGGTGGAAGAATTCATCCATTTGTTGAAAAGGAGGATTCATGGCTTGATTACCACGACTCATGTGAGAATGTAGACCAGCTCTTACACCTTGATGGTTTCCCACTTCAGACCCACTTGTGTGGGGAACATATTGGTTCGAGAGATGTTCTCCAGCACCTTCCAGTGCATGAGGTTGGGAAACAGAGGCACCCGAACCTTCACGAGTAGCTTCCATAGGTCGGTGAGAAGAAGTGGCCATAACTTAATTCCTTCCAAATGGGAGATCACATTCCATTAGGGACATGTACTAGATGCATGTGCAATCTACATGCAATAAAAATGTAATAAACCATGTAAGTGAAGAAGAACCCTAAATAGAACCTTTTTGAAAGCGAACACTATACAAGTAATTTACAGCAAAAGTCCTAGAACCACAAACCTAGGCTCTGATACCAACACTTGTAGCGACCCTTTCGAAAGGATACTACCACTTAAACAAGAAATCTAATTAAATACTTGCGACATTTAAAAGAGGTTAACTATGGCCAAATTGATTTTAATCTAGTAGAGGGATTAGGTTCATAATGAATAATTTATATAAGGATATACATCTTGCCCATTTAAACATTTATTTAATGTTAAAAGTGACATGGCGCGGAATTTAACTTATGACGGAAAAACCCTCCCAGATTAATTTAAGCAAATTACTAACTAGCTTTTCATGCATATATTATCCTCACACTTAAGGATGAGATAACAAGAATATTACCAACTTCTGAGTACCGAAATCAGTCGGTTCATGCTTCACACAAACATTCAAAACTAATAGTAAATTTTGTATATTATAAGACTTGGGTTTGCACAACCCAAAAGAACAAAACATAAAGATATACTTATATTACAACCCATGGTGACATGATGAAATTAGTCCTCAAAATTTCATGTAAATAAACAACACATAGATCATGTACAAGTCCCAAGGTTTATACAAAATATTAATGCCTATATGCAAATGTGATCTTCCTTAAGGCTCTCAAAATCTCCATCTCCACTAGCCAGCTTCATGCATCCTCTCGAACATTCCTTATGATAGAAACAACTATCGCTATACATATAGGTTAGTGGTGCAAAAACTATAAGTTCGGAGCCCTCATATTCACCAAGTTACCTTTCTCAAGTCATGGGCAGCATAATTGAACATAATAAATAAATCAAGTAAACAATACATAAAGAGTATCAAGTTCGATATTTAAAGATCCAAATGTCAAGAACGCTCATAGCACTGTTTTCCAAGATATTCAACAACAAGGCTCGCCCAACATATACATCATGTCGTCGCACCAAGCACAAGTAGGTATCAAGAAGAGCCGACACCCTGTATCAAGAAGGGTGAAAACCCAATAATCAAGAGAACCAAGAACCATATTCAAAATGTCTTTCTAGTTCGTACTTAAAATGGACACCTTCCATTCTTAAGACGGACTAAAAATCCAGAGTTAAGATGGCAAATGATCCAAATCAAGAGGCATGCCAATAGTGACAAAGTCACAGCCACAAGAAAGACAAGGTCCCACCAAGAATGCCAGGTGATCAAACAATCCATACAAGTGGGCGAGTTACACAAGTCTTTAACGCCTTAAACGATACCAACACGACAATGCAAAGTGACAAGAGGTAACCAAGGTACCAAGATCAACTTTCAGATATACCAGCAGTTAAAAGAGTCCAAGCACAATTTTATACACAAACCTCAGTGCTTAGCTTAGAAACAGTCCAACACAACTTCAAGAGTTCAAATCGTAGACCAACTAAGGTATTAAGGTCCTCAACTTGTTCACGAGTACATAAAATCTTATAATAAAATTAAATAACTTTTTGAATACCTAGTAGCTCAAGAATATTAATGAAAAACAGGATTATCATCACAAGTAAGTATAGCATGTACAAATACGACTATGCTCCCAAAACAGTAATTCTGGCCAGCCTAGTACCTCATGTCGCAACTTAGATTTCAAAAGGAAAACGGCAAAACTAGGCTGTATATCCTTCATGAAAGATGTAGGTACATATCTTAAGGTTGCAAAAAGTCAAGAATCACCGCAAAATTTATTTTGTTAAAAAATATATCATCTATATACTAAAATTTGTTCATACAGGATTTCTAAATCTGAAATCTGGACAGAACTTGTCCCATGTTGATCATAAAGTGAAGGATTGTCTAAATCCTAATAATGCTCCTTCCTTAAAAACTGAAGGCTCAGTTTATAAGCCTTCTATTAATCCTCCTCAAACTAATAGAAGTGCAAGACCTAAAAGCACCCAAGCAGCAGGTGCAAGTGGAGCTAACAAAGCTAGTGGACCAAAGTGCTACTAGACGCGCTTATGCTATGAGGCAGAGGGATGATAAAGATGAACAAGACGTGGTTGTTGGTAAATTTCATATATTTGGCTTATGTGTGTTTACATTGATTGATCCTTGTTCTACACAATCCTATATTTGTTCATCACTTGTTCTTCTTGAAAATGTGAAATCTGTGAGACTTAATTATGATGTGTTGGTTGAAAGTCCTTTAGGTTATCAAGTTTTGTGTAATCGAATTTATCGTGATTGTCCCTTCGTGATTCAAAACCCAGTCTTCCCTGCTGATTTGATTGAAATGCCCTTCAAGGATTTTGATGCTATTATCGGGATGGATTGGCTTTATAAATATTATGCAATGGTAGAATGTAGGTCTAAGCATGTGACTTTTAAAGATCTAACCCTATTTCTATCACTCCTTATAGAATGGCTCCAGCAGAATTAAGAGAATTGAAATCTCAATTGCAAGAACTTCTTGAGAAAGGTTTTATTCGACCTAGTGTTTCTCATTGGGTAGCCCCTGTTTTCTTCGTAAAGAAGAAAGATGGCACTCTAAGGCTTTGTATTGACTATAGACAATTGAACAGAATAACAATCAAGAATAAATAACCACTACCAAGGATCGATGATTTGTTTGACCAACTAAAGGGTACTAAAGTATTCTCAAAGATTGATTTAAGGTCTAGATATCAGCAACTGCGTGTTAGAGAGAAAGATATTCCTAAAACTGCTTTTAGAACTCGGTATGGTCATTTTAAATTTTTGGTGATGCGATTCGGATTGACAAATGCTCCTGCGGTATTCATAGATCTAATGAATCGAGTATTCAAGCCTTATCTTGATCATTTTGTAGTTGTCTATATAGATGAAATTTTAATATTTTCCAGAAGTAGTGAAGACCATGATAAACACCTTCGGATTGTTTTGAAAATTTTGAAGGAGAAAGAACTTTATGCTAAACTTTCCAAGTGTAAATTTTGGCTTGATGAAGTAGCTTTTCTGGGACATGTTGTATCGATCGAAGGCATGAAGGTGGATCCTAGTAAGATACAAGCAGTTGTTGAATGGAGACCTCCCAATAGTCAAACTGAGGTAAGAAGTTTCTTGGGCTTAGCAGGAAACTACAAGTGATTTGTGAAAGGCTTTTCCATTATCACCTCCCCTTTTACTAAGCTTTTGCATAAGGAAGTAAAGTTCATTGGGGATAACAAATGCCAAGAGAGCTTTGAAACTGTAAAATCCTTGTTAATTAAAAAGCCTACACTTACTCTACCAATTGAAGGGAAAGAATATGTAGTATACAGTGATGCTTCTCACAATGGTCTAGGATGCGTTTTGATGCAAGAAGGGAAGGTTATTTCTTATGCCTCTCGGAAATTAAAACTGAATGAATTGAATTATCCTACTCATGATCTTGAACTTGCTGCTATAATCTTTGCTTTAAAAATATGGTGGCATTATTTGTATGGAGAGAAATGTCATATATTTACTGATCACAAGAGCTTAAAGTACTTGGGTAGTCAGAAGGAGCTAAACCTAAGACAACGTAGATATCTTGAACTCATCAAGGATTATGACTGCACGATTTATTAGCATCCATGTAAAGTGAATGTGGTTGCAGATGCCCTAAGTAGAAAATCCTTTGCAAGCATTTCTTTGAGTCCTTTACCCTTGCTCCTTGAGTTAAAAGCCATGAATGTTTGTTTCATATTTGATTCAAATGGTTCAGTTATTGCTAATTTGCAAGTAAAGCCAATATTACCTGAACAGATGAAAGAAGCACAAAATTTAGATGAGAAACTTGTAAAACTGACCAAAGAAGTCCAAAATGGGGAAAAGCTTGATTTTACAGCAAGGCAGAATGGTGGCTTATTTTATCAAAACAGGTTGTGCGTCCCTTGTGATAACAAATTGAGGAGAGAAATATTAAATGAAGAACATACTTCACCATATGCAAAGATTTACCAGACCATCAAAAAACATTATTGGTGCTACGGTATGAAGAGAGACATTGCGGAGTTCATTTACAAATGTTTGGTTTGTCAAAAGTTACAGGCAGAACATCTAGTCCTAGTTGGTTTACTACAGCCCTCGTTGATGTCGGAATGGAAATGGGAGAGAATAAATACAGACTTTGTTTCGGGACTTCCTCGCACTCAGAGAAACCATGATGCAATATGGGTGATTGTAGACAGGCTAACCAAGAGTGCTCACTTCTTAGCAATCAGAATGGATTACTGACTTGAGCGTTTAGCCGAGTTGTACATTAATGAAATTTTATGACTACATGGGATCCCTATGTCTATTTTATCTGACCGAGACCCAAGGTTTACATCTAGATTTTGGGGTAGCTTGCAGGAAGCTTTGGGTACTAAGTTAAAATGTAGCACTTCGTTCAATCCTCATACAGACGGCCAGTTTGGAGGATATGCTTCGAGCTTGCATTATGGAGTTTAAGGGTAGTTGGGACAAACACTTGGATTTGATAGTATTTGCTTACAATAACAGTTACCAATCGAGTATTGGAATGCCTCCCTACAAAGCCTTGTACGGAAGAAAATGTCGGACCCCTCTTTGTTGGAGTGAAGTTGGTGAAAGAAAGCTTGTTGGTCCTGAAATTGTGCAACAAACAGAGGACAAGGTAAAAATTATCAAGGATCGTCTAAAGATTTCTTGGATAGACAAAATTCGTACGCTGATCTTAAAAGGCGTGACATTGAATATCAAGTTGGAGATAAAGTATTCTTAAAGGTGTCTCCATGGAAAAAGATTATGAGATTTGGCCAAAAAGGAAAACTTAGTCCCCGATTTATTGGACCTTATGATATATTTGAAAGTGTTGGACCAGTTGCATATAAATTATCTTTGCCACCGGAGTTAGACAAGATCCACAATGTCTTCCATGTTTCTATGCTCAGAAGATATCGTTCTGATCCATGTCATGTTCTTCCAGTTGAATCTATTGAGATTAATCCTGACTTGACGTATAATGAAGAACCTATTCTAATTCAAGCTCGAGAAGTAAAGAAACTTAGGAACAAGAGAATCCCCTTAGTAAAGGTACTTTGGAGGAACCATTCTGGAAAAGAAGCTACCTGGGAGAGAGAAGAAGACATGAAGACCCAGTGTCCGCACTTGTTCCGGGACTAGTGTCAGATAAATTTTGAGATGAAATTTCTTTAAGGGGCAGAGAGTTGTAACACCTCGAAATGCTAACCAAGAGTCGAGTGTCGATACACCATTGCTTAATCACTACTGTATATTTTACTCTCATTTTAGGAACTTGAAATGTTATGATATTTGTAAACTTGCTTCACATAAATTGTGATCGTAATTTAAGGTATTGTATTCGGTTATTTGCGTAATATTCTAATTAGAATTATCTATAACTTGAAATGGAGGTGAGGGTTATACATATAGGTATATATGTATGCAAATTAGGCAGCCAACCTTTTTTGGGCAGCCACCTTTTGGATGCAGTTGTGCATGTGATAAACATTACTCTTGAGACTATATGTTTACACCTCTTCTACAGTGAAATTCGAGATCCTTATATCTAAGAAACATGGTGAACTCTCTCTAACCATATTGCTCTCAAAATCACAGGAGAAAAACTTGGTCCTTTTGGCTGGAATTCGAGATACACCCTTCTCTTTGGTGAGTATTCAAAATCTGTTTTTGAGATAAGTAGTATTTACTACTTTTGGAATATCTCGTTCTCTAGAACTCATTTTTTAGTGACTAAATATGTTTCCGAAAGAAAATGTGTATACCTACAACTCTTATGTTTATGTAAAACTCTAATTTAGTTGTTATGGATTCGAAATATGGGACACAACATAGGACAAGTTCTGTCCAGATTTCGGATTTAGAAATCGTGTAGGAACAACTGTTAGTGTATCGATGATATCTTTTCGTACAAAATATATTTTGCGGTGATTCTTGCTTGTTAGCAACCTTAAGATATGTACCTACATCTTTCATGAAGAATATACAGTCCATTTTTGACGTTATCCTTTTCAAATCTAAGGTGCAACATGAGGCAATAGACTGGCCAGAATTACTGTTTTGGGAGCATAGTCGTATTTGTACCGGCTAAGCTTACTTGTGATGATAATCCTATATTACATTAACATTATTGAGATACTAGGGATTAAAACAGTTATTTTATTTTATTTTAAGGTTGTATGTACTCGTGAAGAAGTTGAGGACCTTGATACGTTCGTTGGTCTACGATTTGAACTCTTGAAGTTGTGTTGGATTGTTTCTAAGCTAAGCACTGAGGTTTGTGTATAAACTTGTGCTTGCACTCTTTTAACTGCTGGTATATATCTGAAAGTTGATCTTGGTACCTTGGTTACCTCTTGTCACTTTGCATTGCCGTGTTGGTATCCTTTAAGCCATTAAACACTCTTCTGTAACTCGCCCACTTGTACGGATTGTTTGATCACTTGGCACTCTTGTTGGGACCTTTTCCTTCTTGTGGATGTGACTTTGTCACTATTGGCATGCCTCTTGATTCGGATCATTTGCCATCTTGACTATGGATTTTTAATCCATCTTAGTAATGGAAGTTGTTCATTTTAAGTACGAACTAGAAAGCCATTTTTGATATGGTTCTTGGTTCTCTTGATTATTGGGTTTTGACCCTTCTTGATATAGGGCATCGGCCCTCCTTGATACCTACTTGTGCTTGGTGCGACGACATGATGTATATATTGGGCGAGCCTTGTTGTTGAATATCTTGGAAAACGGTGCTCTGAGCGTTCTTGACATTTGGATCTTCAAATATCGAACTTGATACTCTTTATATATTGTTTACTTGATTTATTTATTATGTTCAATTATGCTGCCCATGACTTGAGAAAGTTACCTTGGTGAATCTGAGGGCTCCGAACCTATAGTTTTTGCACCACTAAGATATATGCTTAGTGATAGTTGTATCTATCATAGGGAATGTTCGAGAGGATGCATGAAGCTGGCCATTGGAGATGGAGATTTTGAGAGCCTTAAGGAAGATCACATTTGCATATAGGCATCTATATTTTGTATAAACCTTGGGACTTATCCATGATCTATGTTTTGTTTATTTACATGAAATTTTGAGGAATAATTTCATCATGTCACCATGGGTTGTAATATAAGTATGTCTATATGTTTTGTTCTTTTGGGCTGTGCAAACCCAAGTCTTGTAATATACAAAATTTACTATTAGTTTTGAATGTTTGTGTGAAGCATGAACCGGCTGATTTCGTTACTTAGAAGTTGGTAATATTCTTGTTATCTCATCCTTAAGTGTGAGGATAATATATGCATGAAAAGCTCGTCAGTTATTTGCTTAAATTATTCTGGGAGGGTTTTTCCGTCATAAGTTAAATTCCGCGCCATGTCAATTTTAATATCAAATAAATGTTTTAATGGGCAAGATGTATATCCTTAACTAAATTATTCGTTATGAACCTAATCCCTCTACTAGATTAAAATCAATATGGCCATAGTTAACCTCTTTTAAATGTCGGAAGTATTTAATCAGATTTCTTGTTTAAGTGGTAGTATCCTTTCGAAAGGGTTTCTACAATAGGACCCCGAGGGACCCCATACAAGCTACTTAGCATTCATAACATAAGAAATAGAACAATAGAAGTAAAGACAACATTTCAAGTCCAATATTTTTATAAAAGAAATGCGGAAGTCTAGAACACTTGTCACAATGGCCATCTAGTACAATAGAATTTTGTCCTAGACCATAGATCAGGTCAAAAACTGGAAATAACAAAGAAAATTGAAACAATAGAATCCTCCCTTGAAGCATGAGGACTCACCAAAGATCGGGATACTCAAAATCAACCACTAGCAACGAAACTGAGAAACCTTCCTATCGGACTACATTTGGGGAAATGTAGGCAAGAGTACATGCTAGTACAAAACAATGTACCAGGTATGATAGCTATGCATAAAACATTTAAATCATGTTACAAGAGGACATTGCATGACATCCAATTGACCAACCAAAACCATGATAGAAAAGGGTTAGAAAACATTAGTCATAATATATGGTCAATGTAAGATAACATCATTTGAAACCTTTGAACACATATGAGATACTTCTTGAAGTAACCTTAGTTTATTATTGTAGTTGGGAATTAACCTTAACCGACATAGAGACCATGTTAGCTATAACATGATCCCCCGGTTTCTCCCACACCAAAAAGGGTTGTCCTACTTGCCAAGGTAAGGACCATGAACTTCTAGCTTAAGTGGATCCACTAGCTAATGTCTATCTATACAATCATCCTATGGGGGGCACATATGTAAGGGATAAGGAGATTGCTTCTAGAAAACCGGCCTCTACTAACAAGAGATCTTCCATCTCAATATCCTCTTGGTTCTAAGCATAGATCCCATTGAATAGTCATTTCTTACTTGTTCTTAGTATCCATGGAACGGCACGTCATCTTGCCAATCCAAGCAGGGTCATTATCCAAGGAAAGGTATTATTCAATAACCAATCCAAGCTAGGTTTCATTAGGATAGCTCTTAACCTTTGATTCAATTAGGTGAGAAGACCTTTCAACCTTAGAACCCTTTATTATGTGAGAAAACCTTTCACATCATGTTTTTATGTGTATATGAGAAATCCTTTCAAAAACACAATAACAACATCATCATTGATACTTTACTATCAAAGCATCCTTAAAACATTTGCATAGATTTCATAAGAACATGAGTAATTCCATAATTTACCTTTCAAGGTTCAAAACCCACTTTCAATCATTAACATTTGGAAAACATGGGTTAGATATGGATTTCATCATAAATTCATGTAACTCTTTCAATACATGCTTAATTTCATAAAACTCTCCTTTCATAATCAAAATCCCACATCATATGATCATAACTTGAAAACATGGGGATTACGTGGGTTCATGGGGAATAATTATAAAATCATAGTATTTTATCAATTTCTTTTGGTGAGGTTGAGAGAATGATTTCTATTGGGAAATTTCGGGGTTAAAATACATATATAGGGGTCTTAGTGAAGGGTAAAACGGAATAGTATAGAGATCAAATAATTAGGAAAAGACCCAACTACCCATAAAATAAATTGCCAGCCTACCATACATGGCCATGATCGACGGACAGTGGAAAGGACGACGGGCCATCCTGTACGACCGTCATTCGTAATCAGAACCTGATTTTTGGGCCCTTGAACCATGGACCGTGGTCTGAACGACGGTCCATTGGTCAGGCTGTGATCCATAGCCTATGATCATCCTAGGGGTGACCATCCCACGGTCCACCCTACGGTCCGTGGTCCTAGCCACGGGCCATTGTTGGGCTCTGTGACTGGCACCTGCAACTTCCTTAAATCTATTATCTTACCCTCTTTCAGATCTGGGGTGTTACATTTATCCTGCAGTCAGACTAACCAAGTGTAAGAGAAAGAGTAGTATAATTACAAACAATATGTACAGGTTGGCATCATCAGCTAACCTAAGTCCACCACACAATATCATGTAAATAATAAGAAAAAAATACAATTTAAAGCTATACTATGCCGGTCTTCAATAGCTCTCAATACAAAGTATACTACCTCTGAACTCATACATTATATCCCTAGCCTCCCTACCTAATTTTCCTACCAACACCGCTATTAGGATCCATTCCACCCTCTTATCGTCTCATAACCTAACCCCCTTCACAAGAAGGCTTCTCGATCATACACATCTTATACCTTACTAATTCCGAATGTACAAACTATTCCAATTAACCAGTCTATCACCTCACTAAAGATCTTATGCCAACAACCCTGGCTCTTGAGCCCTTAGATACATCAAAGAACCACCTAAAAAACTTTTACTTAAGCGTCTTACCTAAAACATGATTAAACACACTTGTCAAGTAACACAGGCTATCGAAGGATCCCTAAGACATTATCGATTGTGTTTACCATGCAATCCTGATCTACCCAAGAACCACTCTATAAATTAAATATAATAAGCCGGCTACTCATGGACTAATACCAAGAGAAAATCCTAACATGTACCAGGCGTGATACTCGAGCCAACAAAAATAAAACCTACACCAGGCGCAGTATCAGAGCCAACCATAATAGAAACTAGACCAAGTGTGGTACTCAAAAAAATCAATTGAAGTAACAAACATCACATCAATTAGCAACCTAATGAAAAACAACACATATTTTTAAATCCAACAAGTATTTAAGACATTCATTACATGATATTGATGATGAGACATCCTTAAAATTCATTCCCTTATCCCTTAAAACACACAACGTATGGGTAAGACTAACAAAACAATTAACATACATATATAATGCAATTTAGGTAACAATTCAACCATCACCTACACAGAGTATGGTCTATTGTCCTATCTAACATGACCCTTCCCGAACAGATCCATAATTTTTTTAGTTAGCAGATTAATACATAAAGCTCAATGTTGGACCTATTTTTTAGTACAGATTTTTCCCCAAAACTCTCCTTCATTCATTTATAAACAGCCCAAAGACACACTATAACACAACAATCCCTTTAGACTTAATCATTATAAGTTATATGATCCCACCTTAATCTGATTACCAAAAGATCAACAACCATAGAATAAACACTCACCATCAGTCATAGGGGTCAACCTAACCTACCAAAGTACTATTCAACCGTAAATAGCAATAACCAACATGAATTATCCATCAATACTACGTTCCCAAAAGCCTAAGTATAAAATATCTTGATAATCTATAATATATTATCTATTCAAAAATAAGTCTAACTACTCAGTTAGGTCTAGCCTAATTGGGTACCAAGAAGCTGCTTTAAGAGTCTGAACATGAACTTTTTGGCTCTAATGAGGCAAATCCTGAGTGAAAGTAGGCCTAGAATCCATGGGTTCTACTCCATCCAAGAGAAAATCATTCATCTTTGTCGCTCCCGAGCTATGGAGAAGGCAGGAGGCTTTTTTGAATAAACATTAATCTTTTTCTAACTGAAGAGAAGTAGTCTGATTATAAAATCTCCATTTTCTAGTTATCGATTTCGTTAGCCCACTATAACGACATGTCAGCCTCTACAACGGTGACACAATAGTGAGAAAATTCCTACTATAGTGGGATTACTTCAACCCATGCTTAATTTTAAATTCCAAAAGTTTCTATTGTGTCACCCAAATTTAAATTTTTCACTATCCAAAGTACACGCTAGATGTGACATGGCTTACAAGACCCTTAGAGGCCTTACATAAGTCACTTGACATGCATACAACATAATATCATAAAAAATATGAGAAATAAAGTTAACAAGTCCCATATCAATAAAAGAGTTTTCACATAAAGTTGAAGTCTAATAATAGTCTCAACAAGAAATTCTAAACATCTCAAAAAGTGGTCGGGACGTAACATGTACACCACGTCAAACATAAAAAAACTATAGATATACGAAAGTAAGGTAAATGTGACATGGTCCTCAGAACATGAGGAGTCACAACTCTTGAACTTTAAATGGTCAAGCCAACTAGCCACGAACAGGAGGAAAAAGATCATCGGACCCTACATTAGTAAAATAATGTGGGCACAAGTATTCATTAGTACATGAAATGTACTAATGTAACACCTCATAATTTAGTTGCCTAAGCAACGATCCAAGTGAGTGGCTAAAAACCTAAGATTTATCCTTGGCACCCACCATGTAGGCCATATGAGTTGTGAAGGGAAACAAGAGTCGTGGTGGTACCCGTAGGCCTTAGGCAGTATCCAACCAACACTCCTTCACCAACCACGGCCACCATGACGCCTCGTGGTAGGGGCCACGGGCAGTGATGATGCTCGTAGTAGCTAGGCAGTAGCTAGGCTAAACTGTCCAAAAAACAATACCCTCCCCACGAGCCAGTAGATGGCGTATGAAGGCCACCACGGGACTTGGGAGGTGTCGTGGTCTTGACTTAGTTTTTGGGGAGAAAGAGGGTGGAAACCTAGAAACTTGTCAAGGGACCACAGAAACCACTATAGGTCGTGTGACCCTTGACGGGCCGTGGTGTCCTTCGTGGCAGTAAGTCGACAGTTATCCGTTCTGGGTTTTTTGGGTCTTTTTCTGATTTTAAGTAAACCATAGCTATATTGTTTTACCCAAGCCTAGGACCCCTATATAAGTGATTTTAAGCCCAAAAATAGTTCATTCAAGTCATTATTTCCAAAATCCAAAAGAAAATCAAGGTTCTTCTCCCCAAAATATTTTTCTATCTAGAAACTTGAAAAAGAAAGGATTCAAGCTAGGATCAAGGTCAAGCCCCAATTCCTCCATTGAAGATAAGCATTGGGTTTTGAGGTATGATATTTTTCATCCATGGAGTTCCCAAATTCCTCTATTTCAAAGTTAGAATTACCTAATTTAGTTAGGGTTTTCTTCCATTGTCATGGGTTCTCTTCAATGTTGATTTAAATGATTAAATTATGATTTGTTATGCATGAATTGATGAAATACTATGATATTATGATTATTTCCCCATGAACCCATGTAACCCCCATGTTTTCAAGTCATGAATCATGTGATGTTGAATTTTGATAGTAAAGGTAGAGTTTTATGAAATTAAGAATGTATTACTAGTTTTACATGGATTTATGATGAAATCCATATATAACCCATATAGGGAAGAAGGATCTTGAATCAATACCACAATTACACAATATTCATAGGATCATCACTATCTATGCTCGACATACTCCGCTAAGTGTCTCCAAAACTGAAAATTTGGAAGAGTATGAATATGATTTTAAAAAGAGAGTTAGTGAGTTCTGAAGATTTTGAGGAGCTCCTACATTGTGTTTTTGATCCCTAACACTGTTCTTTATGTTTTTGAGTAGAGATTTAGGGTTTACTTTATTTTGAATTCAATTCAAGAATTTTGAAGACTTGAGGATTGTTACCCAAGTTGATGGAAAACATAGTTGGTTACTATTTCTTGCTCTTTGTTATGTGTGGCTAAACACCCCATTCTTTGGGGTGTGATTATGTGATTGAATGCTTCAATTAGCTTATGGGTGTTAGTATTTACTTATTTTAGTGTTGATTTCACGTGGGTTCAATTGATAGTTGAGTTTTAATTGATGAATTGTAGTTGCAAATACAATTCTAGCCTAGTATTCTAAGCTTGCTTGAGAAAGAGGTTTCAGAGTTAAAACTATTAATTAATGATTGTCGTGATTGGGTTATTGTAGACTTAGCTTGAGAAAGTGGGTTTAAATTCAATGTTACCGATCTAGCTTGAAAGAGTAGATAATTGAGGTACTGGGTTGTTTTTGTTTGTTATGCTTGTCGAGGTTCGAGAGAACGCGCTTGATTCGGAATAGTTGACTAAGATTCAATGATTTTTAGTAAATAATAATCACCCATATAGAGAAATTAACGTTCAATCGATCACACTCCTAAGGATCTGTCTTTACTTAATTACCCCAGTGTGTTCGTAGTTGTTGATTATTCACTCTTATCCCCACAATTGACATTAATTGTCAAACCCTTGCCATTTACTTTAATTGATTCAAAAATGTCTACTTCTACAAACAATTAGAACACTATTGCACTTCATAATTGAATTCTTTACTATATCACTCTATGTGGGATCGACCCCAACTCGTCATTTGGTTTATAATTGATAGTGAACGCCTACACTTAAAATTGGATGAAGTGTAGTTGAGTGTTTTATCAAAAATGGTGCCGCTGCCAGAGAGTGGAGTTTAGAATTCTTTTAGTGAAATTTAGTTGTGAACTGATTGTGTTGTTGTAACACCCCGTAATTTAGTGAGTTCTAGAGACTTTGGTAAGATTGTTGGAGTTGTATGAGGGTTAAAACTTGTAAATATGGTTCCCGTACTTAGAGTAGGGGTTATAGGGGTTAAACATACGACTCCCCAAGGACCACCCAAGGGGTCCTTGAGGAGGACCCCAAAACAGTCCCTAAATCTGGAAAAAATGTGTGAACTACGGTTGCAATGTACTGGGCGTAGACCAGACCACGCCCCGTGGTTCATGGGCGTAGGTCAATGCCTGCAGCAGGCCTGCAAATCTGATCCTCAGGTGCAAACCACGGAGGTGATTAACGTCCAGTAGCTCCACCTACGGTGCATAGGTGGAGGGGCGTAGGTGCTACCAATTTTAAGTTGGGGGTTTGGGAATTGATTAGTTAATTAATTAGGGGTTAAGGGAGGTCGGTTAGTGTTTAATTAACCACCTATATAAGTATAATACACCCCTAAACTAATCATTAGAACTCATTCATCTAAAGACCCCAAAAACTCTCTCCAAAAATCATCTCTCTAGAATAGAAGAAGAAGAAGAAAAAGAAGAAGAAGAGAAGAGGACAGTTGAAGAAGAAGAAGAAGAAGAAGAAGAAGAGAAGAGGATAGCAACTTAGGGATATTTTCCCCATTGATTCAAGCTTTGTTTAGGGCTTTGATTGAAGGTATCAAAATCTTAATCATCCATGGGTTCTTCCACCCTTGGAGCCAACATAGTTTTCCCTATTTTTGAAATCAAAAACCCCATTCTAGCTAGGGTTGTGCTTGCATTGTGGGTAGGGTTTGGATGTGATTCCAATCTAGTGGATAACATCCAATTATGATTGAATTATCTTTGTTTAATGATATTATGATGATTTCATGTGATTTCTATGGTAAACCATAATCTAAATTGATGAATGTGATAATTGTGAATTGATGCCATTAGAGGTGAAATTGAAGGTTCATGAGTGATCTTCCTAAATCAATGTTGTGTGTAGTAATTGATCAAGATTAGGAATACCAAGACATGAATTGAATGAGAATCTATACTACATGATTTATCTGGATGTGTAAAGATGAAATTGAACCTTTAAGGCAAATTATGACTAGAATCACCTAGTATTAAAGAAGGTGACTGAATGTCTTGTAATCTAGGTTCATAATATTCTTCCATGATGTTGATTCAGTGATAATGAGGAGTCATACTGATGAATGATGATCATTAGGGATTAAGCAAGAAGCTAATATTATCAACTTTAGATCCCAAGGCTTTGAGAGTAAAATCTACATATGAATCCAAGGCTAATGAATAGAATGGTGTTGAGAGACCTTTACCTACCTAGATTACCTTATGAATCATAGATGGTAGGAAGTGATAGAATCACTTAGGTCATGATTGTATCCTTGTCTAATGATGAATTCTAGACATGATGCTAAGTATGAATATGAACATAACATGAAAGACTTCTCACATAGTAATGGTTCTAGGGTTGAAGGACTTCTCCTAACTAATTGAACCAAATGCTAGCAATCCTTTATACCTAGGTCATGGGTTGTGATAGTTGCTTCCACATAGTCTAAAAAGGGTATTAGCATGGATTGGCTGTCAAGAACACCTTTCCATAAACTTGAGTCAAAGTAGAGACTTAATGATTATCTTGTGGAATTTATGCCTAGCATCGACTGGATATTGAAATGAGATGGAGGTTCCCACCTAGTTGAGTTTGGGCATTCATGGAGGTTCCCACCTAGTTTAGTTTGGGCTTCCCTCATGGAATCTCTCACCTAGAAGAGTAAGGATTTCCCCAAGTGTGTTTCATGAGATGGAAGCCTCACCTAGTTGATTTTGGGTTTCTAGTAGAAATCTCCATATCACATAACTACATACCCAATAGGAAGTTGGCTAGCAGATCCGACTAAGCTATCGAACTGGTCCTACCTTGGCAAATGGACCAACCCTTAATGGTGTGGGTAACACCATTGTAGATTATGTGATAACTCATATGTTCTCATGTCGGTTAAGGCTATATCCCAATTAAACAAGATTGGTAATGAACTAAGATTGTGCTCAATGTAGCATCTTCTAGAGTTCAAACTTCAAGGGCTAAGATTATACATAAAGTAGCATCTCCTATAGTCCAATGTAAGTAATGGTCTAAGATTATGCTTGAAGGAGCATCTCCTAGGGATCAAACTAAATGAACTAAGAGTATGTTTTAAGTAGTATCTCCTAGAGTTCAAATATGATGAACTAAGATATACATAGGGTAGTATATCCTAGGGTTCAACCTTAATGAAATAAGATGTACTTAATATAGTATATCCTAGGGTTCTAAGTAATGAGGGACTCAGACAAGTTAGTGAAAGACCTCATAATGTTAAAGAGTATAAATTAACTTAGATATGCTTGAGTAGTGCCTCCTAGAGTCCATAATAATATTAAACCTAGCCATGCTAAAAGAAGTATCTCATAGGGTCCAACTTTATAATGAACTAAGAATATGCTTTAAGTAGCATCTCCAAGAGTTCAAGTCTAATGAACTTAGATTATGCTTTCTGTAGCATTTCCTAGAGTTCCAACATGGTGAACTAAGATGTACCTAGTATAGTATCTCTTAGGGTTCAAAACAAGAAGGAACTAAGATAGACTTATAAGTAAAGTGTCTCCTAGAGTTCCAATGCTTTAAAAAGAGGGTTTGTCTCTAAGTTAAGGAACATGAGTATGATGTCCTAAAGAAATACTTAGTATGACTAGTAGTATGGGATGCTACTCATGCCTTGCACAAGTATGACTAAAGGTTACCTTATGAGTGTTGTCTTAATTGAGTGATGCTTGATGGATTGTTGCTATAAATGCCTTCCAAGATAGGATTGACTAGAAGTGATAATTCCTTTGTCTACATGAAGTAGGCCAATAGTGGTACCAAATGAGGGTGAATATGAAGAGGATGACTTCAAGGTGATGCTTAGTGTGAAGGGTAGTATGGGATGCATTTCATGCATTTCACAAGTTTGCCTTGAGGTTACTTAGAAGTATGGTACTCTTGTGGTAGAAAAGTTTATAGACTTGACCATATATATAGACTATGATTAAGATGAGTAAAAAAAAGGATATTTTGCTTGGGTGGTATGATGGGATGTTATTCTTGCCTTGAACTTGTATGCTTTTGAGGTTACTTGAGAATGGTTCTATTATGGTATTTATGACCAACACTCGATTGTTCTTATATTATTATAACTTATGTCCTATGCTCGTTAACTATTTCTTATGTTGACTTATGTTTATATAATGCTTATATTGGAGATTTTGCTAGTGACTATGATGATTTTATTATTATCTCTTATGCACATGCCTTATGTTGACTAATCATTTGAGATACTCTTATGATGTTGTGCTACCTTTCATACTTGGTACATTTTGTACTAACGCATATTTCCTACATTCTAATCAAATGTAGGGTTAAGGAGATTGAGTTGCTTTGAAGGCTAGGTTTCCAAGGATCTAGAAGAGTTGAAGATTTTGGTGAGTCCTCATAGCTTCGAGGAAAAAACCCACCTTACCTTTATGTCTTTTATTTTCATGTTAAGACTATTGTATAGGCTGTGTCCCAAGTGTTTATTCTAAAATTTTGTATTAGATGGTTTGAGACAAAGTGTAGAAAGTCTTTCGTTTGCATTTATTAAAAATGACTTCGATTGAAAAGGTTTTAAATTTTCCCGTATTTTTTCTATTATCTTATGTTTAGGATATGCTAAGAGCTTGTATGCGACCTCTTCGGGGTCAACTACACCATATTACGTCTAGGGGGTACCCTTGGGTCGTGACAAACTTTGTATCAGAGCATAAGGTTTTAGGATAAATTTAGGATGTCTCAAACCACATCTAGTAGAGTCTTGTTCATAAATGTGAAGCGCGCCATATTTTATGAATAGGAAGCTATTGGATGCTTAAGAAATCTTACCTCTTCATTCTCTAAGTTGTGCTATAGGGTTTAGATCTAGTAGGTTTTTTCTCTTAACCTTTGCCCTATTGTTTTTTAGGTTATGGTTAATACTAGGGCTAATGTTAGGAGGGATGAGGAAGACAATGGAGAACAAGAGATTCCTCCATAAGTTCCTAACCAAGCTCCTCCTCAAGTTCCTAACCAAGCTCCTCCTCAAGTTCCTAATGATGAAGGGTCTATGACCAATGTTGAAATAAAGGCGGCTCTCCAAACATTGACTCAACTCATGGCGACTCAATCTCAAGCCGTGACCACTCAAGCCTAAGCTATAACAGCCCAAGCCAACCGAGATGTTGGGCCCTGAGCAAACTCAAATGAGAGCACCATGGCTTCTAGGTTAAGAGATCTCACAAGAATGAACCCCCTCTATGTTCTTTGGTTCCAAAGTGGATGAAGATCCACAAGAGTTTGTGAAAGATATCTACAAGATAGTGGATGCTATGGGGGTGACTCCTAGTGAGAAATCTGAACTAGCCGCCTATTAATTGAAGGATGTGGCCCAAGTATGGTATACTTAATGGAAAGATAATAGGCCTATAAGAGCGGGTCCCATAAGTTGGGAAGTGTTCAAGAAAGCTTTTCTTGATAGGTTCTTTCCCCGAGAGAAGAGGGAAGCCAAAGTTGAGGAGTTTATCAACCTTCGTAAAGGAGGTATGAGTGCTCAAGAATATTCCCTAAAATTCATAAGTTGTCCAAGTATGCTCCATCCTTAGAGGCAAATCCGAGAGATGAAATGAGTCGATTTGTGACCAGAGTGTCCAAATTTATTAAGGAAGAATGTCGTGTGGCAATGCTTCATGATAATATGGACATCTCACGTCTAATGGTGTATGCTCAACAAGTTGAGGAGACAAAGCTTAGGAAGAAAAATAGGTAAGTTAAGAGACCTAGAACCGATGATGGGGATTTCTCCAATGCTAGCTCTAATGGATATGGTCAACCTAGGACCCAACAAGAACTTTCCAACCACTTGAGGGTGTCTAAACCTAAGCCTCTAAGAGGGAGTAATAATGAATCTGTGTTGCTTAAGCCTACTTTCTCCAAGTGTGGGAGAAAGCATTATGGTGAGTGTCTAGATGGAAAGGAAGGGTGATATGGTTGTGGTAATGAGGGTCACAAGAAGAGAGATTGTCCAATCCTTAGGGCTAAAGGGAGGGAGGCCAAGTCCAATGCTCCTAAGTAATTATAGGTTTTATGTTCTCCAATCTAGAGAAGATCAAGAGTGATCTCCTCATGTCCCTTCTGGTATGTGCTTTATGCTTTAGTAAATTTCCATATTTCTTGTCCTTTGTAACTTGTTATGTTGGACTTTGAAGTTGTCTTTAGTATGCATGATGTTTAGAAAAGATTGTGTAGGCCTACTCCCAAGTGGGGGATAGTGTGCCTATCTAGTGGGGTTATTGTGTGCTTTATGTGATGCCATGATTTCCTTATATGCATTTTCATGAAAATGCTTAGGTCTTGTTAGAAATGACTTATATGCATTGTTTTTCTCATGTTGTAGTGCTTTGAGTAGATTGACATATAGGCTTCATGAGTTGATTATGAGCATGCCTTGGTTTTTGGAGTTGAAAGATTCCTCCATGAAATAAAGGATTTCTGAGAGTAAATTGCACTTAGGCTCCATGAATGTATTTTGAGCATGTTTTAGTTAGGAGATGTTAGTTCCTCCTTTAAAAAGGGTAGATATAGAATTTGATGCATTTTTGGGTTGGTAGAAGTAAGTTCCTACTCCCTTGTATTGCATTGAATGAGTTTGGTTTTGAATAGAAGTTTTCTTGCTTGGTTGTGTGCATTTAGATGTAGTGCATGCATAATGGGCTGCTAAGTTAGATTTTTTACTTTAATAGGTGCTTAAAGTGTCATTCGAGGACAAATGCTCCCAAGTGTGGGATAATGTAACACCCCGTAATTTAGTGAGTTGAACTAGTAAGTTCTAGAGCCTTTAGTAAGAGTTTTGGAGTGTTGTATGAGGTTTTAATCTTGTAGAAATGGTTCCCATACTTAGAATAGGGGTTTAGGGGTTAAATGTCCGGGTACGACTCCCCAAGAACAACCCAAGGGGTCCTTGAGGAGGACCCCAAAACAGTCCCTAAATCTGGAAAAAATGTGTGAACTATGGTCGCAAACTACTGGGCGTAGACCAGACAACGCCCCGTGGTTCATGGGCGTAGGTCAAGGCCTGCACCAGGCCTGCAAATCTGAGCCTCAGGTGCAAACCAAGGAGGTGATTGACGTCCAGTAGCTCCACCTACGGTCCATAGGTGGAAGGGCGTACGTGCTGCCAGTTTTAAGTAATTTAGTTTTAAATTGGGGGTTTGGGAATTGAGTAGTTAATTAATTAGAGGTTAAGGGAGGTCAGTAAGTTAGTTAATTAACCACCTATATAAGTATAATAAACCCCTAAACTAATCATTAGAACTCATTCATCTAAAGACCCCAAAAACTCTCTCCAAAAATCATCTCTCTGGAATAGAAGAAGAGGAAGAAGAAGAGGAAGAAGAAGAAGAAGAAGATGGAGAAGGAGAAGGAGAAGGAGAAGAAGAAGCAGAAGAAGGATAAGAGGAGGAAGAAAAGGAGGAAGAAGAGGAGGAAGAAGAGGAGGAGGAGGAGGAGGAGCAGGAGGAAGAAATTGAAGGAGAAGGAGAAGGAGAAGGAGAAGGAGAAGAATAAGAAGAGGAAGAAGAAGAGAAAGAAGAAGAGTAGGAAGAAGAGGAGGAAGAAGAAGAGGAGGATGACGAGGAAGAAGAAGAAGAAGAGGAGGAAGAGGAAGAAGAAGAAGAAGAAGAAGAAGAAGAAGAAGAAGAAGAAGAGGAGGAAGAAGAATAAAAAGAAGAAGAAGAGGAGGAAGAAGAATAAGAAGAAGAAGAAGAAGAAGAAGAAGAAGAAGAAGAAGAAGAAGAAGAAGAAGAATAAGAAGAGTAAGAAGAGGAAGAAGAAGAAGAAGAATAAGAAGAGGAAGAAAAAGAAGAAGAAAAGGAGGAAGAAGAGGAAGAGGAAGAGGCAGAAGAAGAGGAAGAGGAAGAGGAAGGGGAAGAAGAAGAGGAAGAAGAAGAGTAAGAACAAGAGGAAGAAGAAGAACAAGAAGAAGAAGAGGGCAGCAACTTAGGGAGATTTTCCCCATTGATTCAAGATTTGTTTAGGGTTTTGATTGAAGGTATGTGAAGCTTAATCATCGATTGGTTCTTCCACCCATGGAGTCCCCATAGTTTTCCCCACCTGTGAAATCAAAAACCCCATTCTAGCTAGGGTTGAGCTTGCATTGTGGGTATGATTTGGATGTGATTCCAATCTAGTGGATAACATCCAATTATGATTGAATTAGCTTATTTAATGATATTATGATGATTTCATGTGATTTCTATGGTAAACTCGAATCTAAATTGATGAATGTGACCATTGTGGGTTAATGCCATTAGAGGTGAAATTGAAGGTTCATGAGTGATCTTCCTAAATCAATGTTGTGTGTAGTAATTGATCAAGATTAGGAATACCTAGACATGAATTGAACTAGACTCTATACTATATGATTAATCTTGACTTGTAAAGATGAAATTGAAACTTTAAGGCAAATTAGGAGTAGAATCATCTAGTATTAAAGAAGGTGATTGAAGAAGAAGAGGAAGAAGAAGAAGAAGAAGGAGGAGAAGGAAAAGGAGAAAGAGAAGAAAAAAGAGAAGGAGAAGGAGAAGGAGAAGAAGAAGGAGAAGAAGGAGAAGAAGGAGGAGAAAAAGGAGGAGGAGAAGGAGCAGGATAAGGAGGAGAATAAGGAGAAGAGGAGAAAGAAGAGGAGGAGGAGGACGAGGAGGAGGAAGAATAGGAGGAAGAGGAGGAGGAAGAAGAAGAAGAAGAAGAAGAAGGAGGAGAAGGACAAGAAGAAGAAGAAGAAGAAGAAGAAGAAGAAGAAGAAGAAGAAGAAGAAGAAGAAGAAGAAGAAGAAGAAGAAGAATAGGAAGAAGGAGAAAAGGAGGAAGAAGAAGAAGAAAAGTAATAAGAGGAAGAAGTAGAAGAATAAGGAGAAGAATAAGAATAGGAGTAAGAAGAAGAAGAAGAAGAAGAAGAAGAAGAAGAAGAAGAAGAATAAGAAGAGGAAGAAGGAGAAGAAGAGGAAGAAGAAGAAGAAGAGTAATAAGAGGAAGAAGGAGAAGAATAAGGAGAAGAAGAAGAAGAAGAAGAGGAAGAAGGAGAAGAAGATGGAGAAGAAGAATATTAATAAGAAGAAGAAGAAGAGGAGGAGGAAGAAGAGAAGAAATGAGAAGAGGAAGAAGAAGAGGAAGAGGAGGAGGAAGAAGAAGAGGAAGAGGAGGAGGAAGGATAAGAGGAGGAGGAAGAAGAGGAGGAATAAGAGGACGAATAAGAGGAGGAGGAAGAAGAGGAGGAAGAAGAAGAAGAACGAGAATAAGTGGAGGAAGAAGAAGAAGAAGGGGACGAAGAGGAAGAAGAAGAAGAAGAAGAAGAAGAAGAAGAAGAAGAAGAGGAAGAGGAAGAAAAAGAAGAAGACAAAGAAGAATAATAAGAGGAAGAAGAAGAAGAATAAGAAGAGGAAGAAGAAGAAGAAGAAGAGGACGAGGAAGAGGAAGAAGAAGAGGAAGAAGAAGAGTAAGAAGAAGAAGAAGAGGAGGGCAGAAACTTAGGGAGATTTTCCCCATTGATTCAACATTTGTTTAGGGTTTTGATTGAAGGTTTGTGAAACTTAATCATCGATGGGTTTTTCCACCTATGGAGTCCCCATAGTTTTCCCCACCTGTGAAATCAAAAACCTCATTCAAGCTAGGGTTGAGCGTGCATTGTGGGTAGGGTTTGTATGTGATTCCAATCTAGTAGATAACATCCAATTATAATTGAAATAGCTTTTTAATGATATTATGATGATTTTATGTGATTTCTATGGTAAACTCGAATCTAAATTGATGAATGTGATAATTGTGGGTTAATGCCATTAGAGGTGAAATTGAAGGTTCATGAGTGATCTTCCTAAATCAATGTTGTGTGTAGTAATTGATCAAGATTAGGATCACCTAGACATGAATTGAACTAGACTCTATACTACATGATTGATCTTGACTTCTAAAGATGAAATTGAACCTTTAAGGCAAATTATGAGTAGAATCATCTAGTATTAAAGAATGTGATTGAATGTTTTGTAATTTAGGTTCATAATATGCTTCCATGATGTAGACTAATTGAGAATGAGGAGTCATAGTAATGAATGATGATCATTAGGGCTTAAGAAAGAAGTTAATATGATTAAATTTAGATCCTAAGGCTTTGAGAGTAAATACTACATACGAATCCAAGGATAATGACTAGAATAGTGTTAAGAGACCTTTACCTACCTAGATCACCTTATGAATCATAGATGGTAGGAAGTAATAGAATAACTTAGGTCATGATGATACCCTTGTCTAATGAACAATTCTAGACATGATTCTAAGTATGAATATGAACTTAACATGTAAGATTTCTCATATAGTAATGGTCTAGGGTTGAAGGACTTCTCCTAACTAATTGAACAAAAGGCTAGAAAGCCTTTATACCTAGGTCATGGATGGTGATAGTTACTTCCACATGGTCTAAAAAGGGTATTAGCATGGATTGGTTGTCAAGAACACCTTTCCATAAACTTGAGTCAAAGTAGAGACTTAGTAATTATCTTCTGGAATTTATGCCTAGCACCGAGTGGATATTGAAATGAGATGGAGGTTCCCACCTAGTTGAGTTCGGGCATTAATGGAGGTTCCTACCTAGTTTAGTTTGGGCTTCCCTCATGGGATCTCTCACCTAGAAGAGTATGGAATTCCCCAAGTGTGTCTCATGAGATGGATGACTCACCTAGTTAGGTTTGGGTTTTGTAGTAGCAATCTATGTATCCCATAACTACATACCCCGTAGGAAGTTGACTAGTGGATTTGACTAAGCAAACAAACTAGTCCTACTTTGGCAAATGAACCAACCCTTAATGGTATGGGTAACACCATTCGAGATTATATGATAACTCATATGTTCTCATGTCGGTTAAGGCTATATCCCAATTAACAAGATTGGTAATGAACTAAGATTGTCTTCCATGTAGCATATCCCAGAGTTCAAACCTCATGGGCTTAGATTATGTATTAAGTAGCATCTCCTAGACACCATTGTAAGTAATGGTCTAAGATTATGCTTGAAGCAGCATCTCCTAGGGATCAAACTAAATGAACTAAGAGTATGTTTTAAGTAGTATCTCCTAGAGTTCAAATATGATGATCTAAGATATACCTAGGGTAGTATATCCTAGGGTTCAACCTTAATGAACTAAGATGTACTTAATATAGTATATCCTAGGGTTCTAAGTAATGAGGGACTAAGACAAGTTAGTTAAGGACCTCATAATGTTAAAGAGTATAAATGGACTTAGATATGCTTGAGTAGTGCCTCCTAGAGTCCATCATAATAATGAACCTAGATATGGTAAAAGAAGTATCTCATAGGGTCCAACTTTATAATGAACTAAGATTATGCTTTAAGTTGCATCTCCAAGAGTTCAAGTCTAATAAACTTAGATTATGCTTTGAGTAGCATTTCCTAGAGTTCCAACATGGTGAACTAAGATGTACCTGGTATAGTATCTCTTAGGGTTCAAAACAACAAGGAACTAAGATAGACTTATAAGTAAAGTGTGTCCTAGAGTACCAATGCTTTAAAAAGTGGGTTAGTCTCTAAGTTAAGGAACATGAGTACGATGTCCTAAAGAAGTACTTAGTATGACTAGTAGTATGGGATGCTACTCATGCCTTGCACAAGTATGAATAAATGTTACCTTATGAGTGTTGTCTTACGTGTGTGATGCTTGATGGATTGTTGCTATAAATGCCTTCCAAGATAGGACTGACTAGAAGTGATAATTCCTTTGTCTACATGTAGTAAGCCAATAGTGGTTGATGCTTAGTGTGAAGGGTAGTATGGGATGCCTTTCATGCATTGCACAAGTGTGCCATAAGGTTACTTAGAAGTATGGTACTCTTGTGGTAAAAAAGTTTAGAGACTTGACCATTTATATAGACTATGATTAAGATGACTAAAAAGGGATATTTGGCTTGGGTGGTATTATGGGATGCTATTCTTGCCTTGCACTTGTATGCTTTTGAGGTTGCTTGAGAATGGTTCTATTATTGTATTTATGACTGATGAGTCCACAATTTGGACTCATTTAGGGGTATATTTTAAAAGAATTAGTATCCTCAAATGCATATTGTGTCTCAATAACTGATGTAAACACTTAAGTTTTAGGTATTTGGATTGAGAGACAAAACATGGACGCTACCAAGAAAAAAGGAACAAAGATGCTGAAAGAACGGAGCAAAGACTTCCTGGGGATCGCCTAAGCCATTAGGTGAGTCACTGAAAGATCCTAAATCCCACTGAATGTTCAAGTGTGCTGAGTCTTGAAGGAGAAGGTCAAGTTTGTGATGAAAAGGAGCAGTCGGCGCATCGCCAAACAGCTTCGCGAAGCAGTACTATATCGCCCAATGACTCAAAATGTGAAGAGGCTAAAGGCTAAAGGAGGAAGATGACGACATCGACCAAAAAGCGGATCGTCGAGCGTATTGGCGATCCCGACTAACTGCTCCAAATGGTCATTTGCAGCACATTTTTAGACAACTATAAATACTTGTTTAAATTTTTATCTTAGGATGCAATTTCAGATACAACATTTTAATTTTCTAAGTTTCAAGTAGAGAGAACTTGTTCTTAGCTTTTGAAGATTTGAAGACTTCCATTTCCAAGAAATTGGAAGTGGGTGTAGATGATTCTTCATCCTAGACTCGTTTAAAGTGAAAATAAATCATACCCAGTTGATGTTACTTCGCTTTGGTATCATTTTCTTCCTTTTCTCTATGTCTAGCTAAAACCCCAATTATTGGGGTGTGATTTTGTGAATATGGGTTAAATTTACTATTGGGTGTTGCTTATTGTTGGTATCTTCGCTATTTAAATGTGATTTCATTTAGTAGTTGTGTTTGAACTTAATGATATTGTAGTTGCAAATATGATTTCATCTTAGTGTTTTTGGCTTGCTCGAGAGAAAGGTTTTAAAACTAAGACTACTAAATTGATAGCCGGTGGTTATTGGGTCGTCGTGGGTTCAGCTCGAGAGAGTGAACCCTAGGCCCTCTCCCACACTTTTAGCTCAAAAAAGTGAATGAGCTAAGGTGGATGCTGTGCTTAAACGCCGCAACTCGGTGTTCGAGAGAAATCAAGTTGATTCGAGGTAAGTTTCTTGATAGTGAATTTACCCCACTAAAGTCTAGCCTAGTTACAAATATTCAGCGATGTACTATCAATAGCATCTACCAGATAGTGTCTTTTATCCCATATTCCTATCACATCCCAAGAATCTCGTCTCCCTATCTCGTTTCCTTATATTTTTGTTATTTTTGTCGATTTACTAATACAAATCCCCATTGATAATTGACGCTTGTGTCACCCCTTAGATTTAGTATGTTTTTATTCGATAATTTTTATAGTTAAGACTAATTAGAACTTGATTTTACTTTTATATTAATTCTCGAAACCACTCCATGTGAGAACGATCGCAACCCTTGGTTGGGTTATATCACTACACGCAATCGTTAGCACTTGAACCAAAGTAGTGTCCTGATACGTGAAGTCAATGACCAAGAGTCAATTGTGCTTATCTTATTATGACTTATCTCCTATTCTCATTAACTATGTCTTATGTTGACTTATATTTATATAATGCTTATATTGGAGATTTTGCTATTGACTATGATAATTATGTTATTATCTCTTATGCATGTCTTATGTTGACTAACCACTTGAGATGCTCTAATGATTTTGTGCGAGCTTTCATACCTGGTACATTTTGTACTAACGCATATTGCATACATTCTAATCAAATATAGGGTTGAGGAGATTGAGTTGCTTTGAAGGCTAGGTTTCTAAGAATCTAGAAGAGTTGAAGATTTTGGTGAGTCCTCATAGCTTCGAGGATAAAACCCACCTTGCATTTATGTCTTTTATTTTCATGTTAAGACTATTGTATGGGCTGTGTCCCAAGAGTTTATTCTAAAAAGTTGTAGTTGATGATTTGAGGCAAAGGGTAGAAACTCTTCCGTTTGCATTTATAAAAAATGACGTCGATTTTAAAAGTTTTAAATTTTCCCATATTTTTTTTATTATTTTATGTTCAGGATATACTAAGGGCTTGTATGTGACCCCTTTCGGGGTCAACTACGCCATGTTACATCTAGGGGGAACACCTGGGTCGTGACAGTTGTAGTTGAATAAACATATTTTTTGTGTTTTGTTGGTTGCTCTTCAATAGGTGAAGAGATGAGTGTTAACGGGAGCAATGCTAGCCAACTTAGGCACAATCATTACATCGGTAACTTGAATGGTGGCAATGAAGATCAGTTGGAAAGTGCATGTGCTATTCGATTACCTCCGGTCATGGGCAATGCGGTGTTTTATGTGACTAGCACTATGTTGCAGTTTATGCAAATGAAGGGTCTATTTGGAGGTTTAGATACTGAGGATCCTCATGACCACATCCGGAACTTTGTGGATGTTTGTGGGTCATTTTCTTTAATAAGGGAGGCAATGAATTGGTTGGCTGATTTACCTAGGGATTCGATCACTTCTTGGGAGGATCTTACTGATGCATTTTGGGTAAGGTTTTTCCCTCCCTCAAAGATGGTGACATTAAGAGATAATATTCAGAACTTTAAGAGAGTTGATGGTGAACTGATTCATGAGACATGGCTGAGGTTCCAGAAGTTGTTGCTCCAATGTCCAACTCATGGACTCCCGGACAATGTGTTGCTACAATATTTCTACCGGAGTCTAGATTCAATCAAAATGGTGTGGCAGACCAGCTTGTTCGAGGAGGAATCATGCAACAACCATTTGAAATAGCATTTACTCTTCTTGATGAGATGACAAAAATCAACCGTGCTTGGTACACTAAAAAAGATCAAGTGTCTCCTTTGAACATCAGGTTGACAAAGGATCAAATTGAAAAGGATCAAGAGTGGGATAAAACATAGCCAAGATAATGACCCCAATGGATCTATTGTCAAAACATATCGCGGGTGGTGGTTCTAAGGTTATCATGCGATTGGAATTAATGGAGTGAATCCCGGTGAAGCACAATTTGAAGCTATGTACAATGAGGAAGTACACTTCCTAACAAATCAATGAGGAGGTTTCTACCCGAACTATCCAAGGTCGGTTAGGAACCATGGCTGGAATAGGGATCACGATGACGTTTGGAGAGACCGAGATAGGAAATGGCGTGACCGTGGTACAAATTGGAGATAACGGGACGGTGACAAAGAGCGATATGTACCTCCCTATGAGCATCAAAATTCAAAAGAGCAAAGGGTTGATCCTGTAAAATTCCGCACTGAACATATGCTTGCACGCATTTTCAACAAAGTCGAAGGATCAGATAAAGTTCTGAAGGAATTGAAAAATGACGTCTCCTCTCTGAACCAAACAGTTACCTCACATTCGGTATCGATTAAGCAGTTATAAGCACAAATGGGTGGTAAAATCTCGACTCATTTAAACACAAGACCAAAAGGAGGTTTACCGAGTAATACCATGGTCAACCCAAAGAATAAATCTTCAAAGCATATCTACGTCGTACCACGACGTTAAATAAAGTGCTTTTTGGGAACCAACCTATGTTTTTAGTTTTTAATGTTGTTGTTTGAATAATGGGTGTTAGATGTGCAGGTTAAAAATTCAAAATTTTTGGAAAAGAGGCAATTAGGTGAGCTCAGGTACCGTTTGGAAACTCGTCAAACAAGTCGGGGAGCCCGATCTGGACCACCGTATTGACAAACTAAATGGCTGGAGTTCTATAACGTTTGGAAAAAAGTACCATTCGACGCATCAACGAATGGTCAGTGACATAAGTGGATATCATGAGGTGCCGCGCGAACTGAAGGGTCAAAAAGTCCTCAACCATTTTAAATTCAAAATTTTCCTACATTTCACATTTTCCAACCTTTTAACTCTTACACTTCATATCTAGATTACAGTTTTGCTTGTTAATTTTTCGTGGGGATCAATTTCTCGGGGGATTTTTGTGCTTTTGCTTCCGAATTTACTTGCCTAGCATTTGTATATACTTTTGAGGTTTGT
This sequence comes from Solanum gracilifrons, assembly GCA_029582605.1. Taxonomy (NCBI): domain Eukaryota; kingdom Viridiplantae; phylum Streptophyta; class Magnoliopsida; order Solanales; family Solanaceae; genus Solanum; species Solanum gracilifrons. The sequence goes on from JAJOOH010000888.1 coordinate 117,282, forward strand.
GTCCCAAACTCAACTTAAATTTTCAGTAGTTTATGATGCATTCTTGTATTTTGTTGGAAATAGATACTCCAATAGAAATATATTTGGCAGATGATAGAATAATAGAACCAATAGAAAGAAGTATAATAAGTGCCGTAAAAGGAAATTTGATATACCAAAAATTTAAATTTATAATAAGTGCTAATTATTCAGTAGCAATAAATGACAGAAATATAGA
>JAJOOH010000889.1:0-18655 GCA_029582605.1 Solanum gracilifrons
AAAATGAACAAAACTAATTAATTAGAACAACATGTTGGAACCATATAAAAGTCCCAAGTTAAAATAAATTAAAACATTTTAATAGTCCCTCTCAATATAGTTATGAAGATTATCATAATTTTCTAACCATTTTAAAATAACCACAAAATAAGCTTTGTTAGTACAAATAATACATAGGATATGAAGTATACCTTGCAGCCAAAGAACTTCTAGGACAATTCATATAAATCAAGAAATACCTACCATTGATTCTTGACGGAGAATGAGCAACTCGTGCTGATAACGTGTTATAAAACTTAAGAACAAAATAACAATATAAAGATAAAGACAAGAAGTATAAGAGATGATAGCAATAGAAATAAGAAAATAAGAGATGAGAGCTTTTCTTATTCTTCATAGTATTCAAGTGTTCACCAAATCTTCAAGTCTCTACAATATGAACCCTTATGCCTCTATTTATAGTGTAACATAGAGGCATACAAAAGGTTAGTCATAAACATGACATTAACATGAATATAATGGGGAGGTTATGGAAGTGAAAGGTTACAAGAATAATGGTTATAAAGGTGGAGGTTATGGTTATCTTCATAATGGAGGAAAGTAATGGAGTAATTTCTTGATGTAGTGGACATCCACAATATATTATTTTATAACAATCATGTAATTTTTTTGAGAAAATTTTAGTGAACCACTCGCCTCCGTCGCCCATGAAGAACTGGATGCTCCTCCTTCTCAGAAAACAAAAGAAGTACATTTTAGTTTTTTTTTTTTTGTGCAAAAATATCATTCTGATTTACTCAATATAAAATCAGTTCAAAAAATGATGCAAGAGAGATTTGTTCTTCTCATGCCGAAACAAAAGATTTTAGACATAAATGAATAGGGAAAATACATTATGTATAACTTCACAACTGAAATCATACAATGCTCCTTTCGTGATACACATAATGAAAAATGACCAATATTTTTCCCAGAAACCAGTCAATTCAAGAACCATTCACCATAAATGTTTCAAAATGATAGGGACGGGTGTTTGAATTAAATGGATAATTGGGTCATAGGAGGGTTAAATTAAGGAGTACAGGTGGGGTTTAATTTCAGCAAATAGAAATCTGCCACATAATAAAATTAATTTAATAAAAGTCTGTTAATTTTAAGGGTAAGGGTAAGGGTGTACCAAAAAGATAGAGTGAGCGGTATGCAAGGGTATTTTCAAGTGTGCCATACCTATTTTCAATTGACTTGATATGCAGGGGAGGAAGAAGTACTCGGAGTAAAAAAGAGTGAGCAGCATCAAAACAAAGTGACCACAATTCTCCCATGGCTTCTTCAGCATCACAATCTCTACCATCAGACAACCTTATTCATGTATTCTGGGACGAAGGTATGCTGAAACATGACACAGGAAGAGGTGTTTTCGACACAGGAATAGACCCTGGTTTTCTTGATGTTTTAGAAAAACACCCAGAAAATTCAGACAGGGTTAAAAACATGTTGTCCATTCTCAAAAGGGGTCCTATTTCACCTTTCATTTCTTGGTACCAAGGCCGCCCTGCTCTCATCTCTGAATTATTATCTTTTCACACCCAAGGTACCCATCTTGAACTTCCTTTCAAGATACTCTTTTTTTCTTTCTGTAATTTATTTTCTTTGTTCTTTAATTGAGTTTGATTTCTATCTGTCCTTGCTGTTACTAGTTGCTAGTACTAATTTTTGGAGTGAAGCCATAAGTTTTTGTTAGGCAGCATTAAAAGATTAGGTTTAATGTTAAAAATTAGGATTTTTTTTATTTCTGAAGGTTAAAATCAGCATCTATGAAGACCCAAGTTAATTTGTTAGACTATTGGGAAGTGAAAGCCACAATCTTTTTGGTAAAGATTAAACTTTTATGCATTTCTACTTTAAGAATTCCAGGTTGTGAAGAAAAATGTCCAAAAAGTAAATTAATAATGTATAATTCCATGCTCAAATTGTCTTATTGTGCTTAATACCACAAGTTTGAAAATAAAAGTAAATATCAATGGGTGATCATGAAGACCCATGGCCTAGGCTGGTGACCTCCATTGCACTTAGGAGGGGTGCCCGCCTAAGGTCGGCCCAAGTGGTCGAGCGTACGTCATAATTTGTGGCAGAGGGGCCTGCGTTCACGCGGCCCCTACCCTAATCTAAGTCCAATATTTGTTAACTTTCAGACAGTTTCTAAAATTGGATTTATTCTGAGCTGCCAAAGCATTGATAGCACAATCAATATGGTTAAAAGGAATGAAATTATGTAGAAGGAAATAGCACATTATAACAAACTTAATGGATAGATTGGTTTGAAGTAACAACAGGAAAAATGGTGCTGATTATATTGAAGGAATTGGAAGAAAGGGAGGGGTTGATTGGTTTGAAAGAACACGAGGAAAATAGGAGATTGATTTGTTTGAAGGAATTGAACTAAAGAAAGGGGTTAATTGGTTTGAAGGAATAGAAAGACAGTAATATAATGCATGCTTAATTTCAAGTTGGCGTTGGTTATAAATCCAATCCTATTCTGAAATCTATACTCATTTCAAGATTTGAGCCTCTTAGCTTTTTCATTTTTTATTTGTCAGAATATGTAAATGAACTAATTGAAGCTGATAGAAATGGCGGAAAAGAATTATGTGGAGGGACATTCTTAAATCCTGGGTCATGGAACGCTGCACTTCTTGCTGCTGGTAGTACATTATCAGCTATGAAGCATATAATTGATGGACATGGGAAAATCACATATGCATTGGTCAGGCCACCTGGTCATCATGCGCAACCTACTCAAGCTGATGGGTATTGCTTCCTTAACAATGCGGGTCTAGCTGTACAACTGGCTTTAGATGGTGGCTGTAGGAAGGTTGTTGTCCTTGACATCGATGTTCATTACGGGAATGGAACAGCAGAAGGATTTTATCATTCTGACAAGGTTCTTACTGTCTCCCTTCATATGAATCATGGTTCTTGGGGCCCCTCTCATCCACAGGGTGGAACTGTAGAGGAGCTTGGTGAAGGTGAAGGTTTTGGGTATAACCTGAATATACCGTTGCCAAATGGAACTGGGGACAAAGGGTATGGTTATGCCATGCAGCATTTATTTGTTCCTGCTATCGAGAAATTTGAGCCTGATATGATGGTTTTGGTTTTTGGGCAGGACTCAAGTGCTGTAAGTGCATTATCTTATTGCAGTTCAGATTTTTGTATTTTGTGATGAAGTTGAAAGGTATTTGTGGAGTCAAGTTCATTAATCAGTGCAATATCATCTTTAAAATGTGAAAAAGGCATATCCAAACTTGTTAGTTGGTGATTGGTCTTTAACCCACACAGTTAACTTCTGTAATTCACAGATAATTGCTTGGACGTTGTGTTTGTTGTCAATTGGATAATGCTATCATGTTCCTATGTTTCATAGTCTGAATCTGCAGTTTGGCTGTTTCAACTTCATTTTGACAAGTTAAATTTTGTTTGAGTCAAATTTTCTTCTTATAATTACTTTTAGGTGTTCTGTGAATTCAGTTTGTCAGTGTCAGAACTTCCTAATCATGTTCAATGTCTAAAACATATTCTTAACTAATATTGTATCAACATTGTTTAGTTCATAGAGCTATTGTGTATTCTGCTAACTCAAGAAACTTCTTGCACCCGGCTTACGTTTCAGTTTGATCCAAATGGAAGACAATGCTTGACAATGGAAGGTTACAGAGAGATTGGGCGGACAATTCGTGGCATGGCAAACAAGTATAGCAATGGACGACTCTTGATAGTCCAAGAAGGTGGATACCATGTTACATATTCAGCCTATTGTCTGCACGCGACTCTTGAAGGTGTGCTCAATGTTTCAGAGCCTCTATTATCTGATCCTATTGCTTATTATCCTGAAGATGAATTATTTCCAACCAAGGTAATCGATGCTATTAAAAAATATCAAAAAGAAGTTGTACCATTTCTTAAAGATGCTTAGTTGGTATCTCATCTCGTGTTTGCTTATGAGCTCAAACACCAACAACTCGCTGCTCACTCTTTGATCAGGGTCACATTTCTGTACTTATACCTGATTCTCAACACATTCTTGTCCTCAAGGATGTTAGGTGGAAACGAAGCTATTGGATCAAAGGGAAAAATCGATTCAAAAATTCATCTACCAGCAACATAGCTCATTTAAATCAAGTATCTGATTTTGTTTCAACATCACTCATTTTGTAATTAGATAATCTTTTCAATCTTCAAGCCTCTGGTTTTTCCAACTGATCTGTTGGACGCTGAGACGACAATAATGTAATTCCATTAGTGGGGTCTGGGGACATTAAATGTAAAAAATATTTTTAAATACTATAATTTCCCTTAATAGTAATAATAATAATAATAATAATAATAATAATAATAATATGTTAAATTGTATTGAGAAAAAGGGATGCTTGTGATAGATGACAAGAGATGGAAGAGGAATTGAAAACAATACTACATCTTTAGTTGGCTGACAAAATTTGAAAAAGATATTTCACCTAATTTTGCAATTAATATGTAATTTTTTTAAAAAAGAAAGAAATATCAGTCCTTCAGTTGCATACAGACGTAGAGGAATTTGGTCTAGACAGAGACATGAGTTGCATACGCCCTTCAATTAATTTATACATATTGATCACTTAACTATAATTAAATTATAAATAAAAATATATCTATATATATATAATTAAGCGCAAGATACATGCTTTATATTTCCCTTACTCCTTGCATTATATGTAAATTAAACTTACTAATCTAGTAGTATCATGATAAATTGATAAACAATTGCTGTATTAAAAAAAATTGGAGTGTATATGTTAAATATTATCACGAGAAGACAACTTTTTCCCCTTCGAAAATATTACCTTCGAAGAAAGGAGAATTGTTATACATTATCTAATATTTTATTCTTTGACATTTTATATATCTTTAGTTTAATATCTAATTTTAAAAAAAAAATTACTTCCAAATTAAAATTGTTTAAATAAATTAAAACGAAGAAAGTAATACGTGACATGGAGGTCACAACAAAATTAAACTAGAAAAAAGGTTTATTTAATGTGGATTGAATCAAGTCGTTAAGGAGGTGTGAAGTGCCCGTGATGGATGGACTTATATATTATATTTTAGAAAAGTGCTAAACAGCCAGAAAAATGTGGCCAGAATTTGGCCAAAAACGTATAAAGACTATACTAAAGTTTAAAATAAAGGAAGAATTTGATTTATTCAAAAAAACCTTTGCAATTCCCAGTAGAATTCTAGATTCCCGTAACTTTGTTCTCCTAAAATAAATAGGGAAAATATTGAATAAGTTATAAAGCGGAAAAAACTACATGGGTTTTGAATAAAATATACAAAATATTTATCAAGCGGTAAAAATAGTAATATAAAAATCTAGGGACTATGAAAATTGTTTTTCTTTTTACTTCATACTCTTATTCATGATCTTATTATTTGATTTCATAGTATAAATTGAGAACACTTGCATAAAGAACAAAGGCGTCCGATCACTTTTTATTCCCTATATTACGTCATTTGATAAATTGTGAATCATTACTTATATTTGTTACTAAAATGATCTCCAATTAACTAGTTTTTTTAATTATTATGTTCAAATAAAATTAAATTATATAATGAAATAATTTTTAGATGTAATTTATAAAATATTGGGATAACGACAACTCAAAGCACATAAAACCTAATAATTGTTGATAGTCATAGAAATCATGTGTATAGTTCATATATGTCGAACTGAAGAGATTCAGACATTAATAGTATTTATCGTACAAGTCTTATCCCCTATATTACGTCGATTTGACGAATTGTGAATCAATAATTATATTTGTTGCTAAAATGACCTCCAATTAAGTAATTTTTTAATTATTATGTTTAAATAAAATTAAACTATATATTTAAATAATTTTTTTAAATGTAATTTGTAAATATTGTGATTACGACAACTCAAAATACATTAGACTTGATAAATGTAGATAATTATAGAAACAGTGCATAAAGTTCATATGTGTCGAACCAAGAGAGTCAGATATTAATAGTATTAATCATACAAGTATTTTCTCCTATATTACGTCGATTTGATAAGTTGTGAATCACTACTTATATTTGTTACTAATATGACCTTAAGTAATTTTTTAAATGTTTGAATAAAATTAAACTATATAATTTAATCATTTTTAAATGTAATTTATAAAATATTGAGATAACAACAACTCAAAAAATATTAGACTTGGTAAATATCGAAAGTTATAGAAATCATGCATATAGTTCATATGTGTCGAACTAAAGAGAGTCAGACATATACTATTAATTATATAAGTTTTATCTCCTATATTATGTCAATTTGATAAATTATGAATCATTACTTATGCTTGTTACTAAACTGACCTCCAACTATGTAATTTTCTTAATTATTATGTTTAAATAAAATTAAGCTATATAAATAAATAATTTTTAAATGTGATTTGTACAATATTGGGATAACAACAACTCAAAACACATTAGACCTGGTAAATGTCAATAGTTATAGAAATCATGCATATAGTTTATATCTGTCGAACCAAAGAGAGTTAGACATTAATAGTATTAATCATATAAGTTTTATCTCCTATATTATGCCGATTTTATAAATTATGAATCATTACTTATGCTTGTTACTAAACTGACCTCCAACTATGTAATTTGCTTAATTATTTTGTTTAAATAAAATTAAGCTATATAAATAAATAATTTTTAAATGTAATTTGCAAAATATTGGGATAACAACAACTTAAAACACATTAGACCTTATAAATGTCAATAGTTATAGAAATCACGTGTATAGCTCATACATGTCGAACCAAAGTGAGTCAGACATTAATAGTATTGATCCTACAAATCTTATCTCCTATATTACGTCGATTTGATAAATTGTGAATCATTACTTATATTTGTTACTAAAATGACCTTCAATTAAGTTTTTTTTTAAAAATTATTATGTTTAAATGAAATTAAACAATACATTTAAATAATTTTTAAATGTAATTTATAAAATATTGAGATAACGATAACTCAAAAGATATTAGATCCGGTATATATTGATAGTTATAAAAATCATGTGTATAGTTCATATATGTCGAATCAAAGAGAGTCAAACATTAATAATATTAATCATACAAATTTTGTCCCCTTTATTACGTCGATTTGATAATTATGAATCATTATTATATTTGTTACTAATATGACCTACAAATTCCAATTAACTATTAGATTTGAATAAAAAAAAATTAATGTTAAGTAAATTTAGTTAATACTAATCTTTTGGCCATAATCTACTGTTATATTAGTTAGGTAATTTTTTTTTTATTATAATACAACCAACAAGGATATAATGTGGAATATCCATAAGATTTTAGTGATTCTTTGCCAAACTTATAAAATATATATAACACAAACAAGAAATAGAAATAATATATATATGTTGGTGAAAATATAATTATAGTTTGAAAAAATATATATTTTTTCAGACCGAAGAGGTTCAAATTCGCAGTAACAGAATTTTTATTGGTTCAACAATATGATTCTTAATTTATTTCCTCTTGAATATATTTACCCGATAACGTCATCATATAACTCAAACATTTATTTTAATTATAAATAAGTTATTCAGTCCAATACAACTAACAAGAATATAATGTGGAATATAACGTGAAGTTTTTCTTATTCTAATACAATCAACAAGAATACAATGTAATTCAAAAAAAAAATAAAAAATTAAACTATTGATGTAACAATTTTTATTGTTTTTTGTAAAACAGAATTTGAAAACATTTTTTATATAGATTGCATGAGATCACTTAATGTTTTTTTTATTGAAATTTGTAGTTTTTTTTCATAATTGATTATGGAATCATCATTCATTAATTATTTTCAATATATTGGAAACATAATGGGATGATATAAAGATCCCAAGAATGTATTCAATTTTCAAGCTAAAAAGGGTAAAATTATCCAAAATAAAATTAGTTTATAGTGTGAAGTGTGAACATGTCATTTTACTATTCTGACCAAATTATGGCCAAACTTTTTTGGCCAAAAGGATTGTTTCCTATATTTTAATACAAATGGTCCAACCTACATGCTACAACATTAATTATTTCCCCACTCTCTTTTCCAAAGGCTACGGACTTATGCATCAATTTATACTTATTGTGTGTTTCACTTTTCAAAAGTTTTAATCATTGAATACATTATATTTTTAAATTATAAATTCAAAATTTAATATATAACGGTACTAGCGAAATATTGTCTAAATTGAACCCGTTACACACATATTCTATCTAATTGCATCACCTTTCTCTTTGACTAGATTCATTAATCCAGAATTTAATTTGAAAGTCATATTTCAATTTGAATATTTTGAAATTGTTATTTATTTTTCATCTTAAATTGATCAAAATATGCATTTTTAAGATGATTAGATTCAGTAACAAAAGGTTAATGACTAACTGAGATTTAATTATTTTATTTCTTACTTATTTATTTCTCTCTGTCTTACAAGAAGAAAGATATGTTCAAGATATAGCTTTTAAAAGATGATGTTTGGACCCAATTATAAAAGACAGTTCAATGCAAAAAACATCACGTATGTCATACTCAAGAGGTATGATGTAGACAGTCTCAGTATGGCATAATACTTGTATTAGTGGCTGCTTCAACAACTCGAATTCGTAACCTATAGATCACACATAAACAATTCAAGATATAGCTTTTAAAAGATGATGTTTGGACCCAATTATAAAAGACAGTTCAATGCAAAAAACATCACGTATGTCATACTCAAGAGGTATGACGTAGACAGTCTCAGTATGGCATAATACTTGTATTAGTGGCTGCTTCAACAACTCGAATTCATAACATATAGATCACACATAAACAATTTTACCCTAGAACTCAATTATATTACACAACTTCCTATATTCATTTATCTTTACTTTATGTATTCATAAATTTACAGTTTTATTAATCGTCCTTCCATTTAATTAGTATGTTTTAGATTAAAATTGTATTGTTATTTCATATTCAAAGGATAATATACTTTTTAAAATAGCCTAAAGAAACTCAACCATAGTTGGATAAAAAGATTTCCTCAATAGAGGTCGTAACTATGAAAAATGTAACCAAATTGTGTATTTAACTTTTTCTAAACATTTAAAAACTAAATTTGTGTGCATTGATTTGTTAACAGTAACTTTTGTCATCTTAGCTGGTCCTTTAATTACATAGTAATTTACTAATTACACATTGAATAATTGATTCAATAAATTTCATATATCTCATTTTTCACGCTCTATTAATAAAATGCCACAATAGATTTTCAAATTTCAAGTAGATTATGTGAAAACTAGAATAGATGACACTTTTTTTTAATTGGAGTACTCAATTTTTAGTCTAGAATATGAAAAAAAATAAAATTCATGAGACGAAAATTCAAATCAATCAAACTATGAGACGATGAAAAAGTAATAAATGCCAATAATGTTACGCAGGGAAGAAAATGACAAGAGGAAACATGTGGGCTGACTTGCCGGTTTGAAATTGTTGACACTCAAATTTTGATACGCATGCAAAGGTAATAAAAACAAAAAAAGAAGGCAAAATTTGGTCGAATGTTGCACTCATCATAACTCCTCATCATGTCCAAAACAATACCACCGACACATCCATTTCTTCATTTGACCCCAAAAATCATGCCACCCCTTTTTTTTTTTAGAGAATAATAATAGTAATGTAAAAAGATAAAAAAAATTAAGTAAAATCTAACCAAACTAGCACAACCCAACGTTTCGATTTGTTTATTTTATTTACTTTTAAGTCTATTTGAAAAAAAATAAAATTATTTTATAATTCTTTAAATTAATAGAAATTTAAAAGTAAAAAGAAGACATTATTGATCATAATTTGAATTTTAGAAAAAATCAAACAAATAAAAAAAATTAATTTAATTTTAACAATTAAAAAATAAAACTAATAATTTGAATTTGATTTTAATCGAAAATTGACTCAAGGAAGACATTACTCATTTTTTTTTTTAATTTTGTTCAATGAAATTAGTATAATTAAAATAGTTAATAATTTAGACATGAGATTCTGAAGATCTCACTGTCCATTTAATTAATATATATTTTCTCTCCAATAATAGTTATTCACTATTAACTTGAATAGAAACAATAAATAATATAGGTAATATTACTATACTATTCTTTGATTTTATTAAATTTAATGCCTTAAAAAATATATTAGATAATAAATATATAATAATAAAAATAAAATAGACACAAAAGATATATTATTTCTTAATTTTTAAAATTGGACAAGTATTGTTGTTGAACGGGGGAGTAATCAAATCCAAACGAAGATTTACTATAAAAAGGAGAAAAAAAAAAGAAATAAAAGTAAAAGAAGAAAAAAACAGAATTGTGAGAAATCAAAGGACAGAAGGAGACAGAGAAAAAAAGGTGTCATGAATTTGTACTTGTCTTTAGGGTTTGATCCACACTGCACCACAACTCTTTGCTAAACTCATCTCTCTTTTTTACAAAATTCACTCACATTATTAAAAAAAGGTACCATTTTTACAACAATTTATAGTTATTATGTACTTGCATCCTTATATGTTACTGTTGTGTACTTTGTTCATTTGGGGTTCACAATTCTTGAGAAAAAAGTATGTAATTTTATGATAATCTTGAATTTTCATCATGTGTGTATATAAGTATTGTGATTTCAGAGGTGTTGTTATATACTTATGTACATTAGGTGTATTTCTTGTAAATGTTGTTTCTGGTGTAACAAATTTGAATGATTTCAAGATTTTGAGTGATTTTAGAAATGGATTAGAGAATCCTGAACTATTGAAATGGCCTTCCAAGGGGAATGATCCTTGTGGTCCTCCTGCATGGCCTCATGTGTTCTGTTCTGGTGACAGAGTTACCCAAATTCAGGTTCAGAGTTTGGGTTTAAAGGGTCCTTTACCTCAGAACTTGAATCAACTTGATAAGCTTCAAAATCTTGGCCTTCAGGGGAATGGTTTTAGTGGGAAATTACCTACTTTCAATGGATTATCTGATTTGAAATATGCATACTTGGATAACAATCAATTCGATACGATTCCTGGTGATTTCTTTAATGGTCTTAGTGATGTTCAAGTTTTGGCTTTGGATTATAATCCGTTTAATGAGAGTGGATGGTCTATTCCCATTGAGTTGCAAGATTCAGCTCAGTTGACGAATTTTTCTTGTGTGCAATGCAATATTGTTGGACCTGTATCTGATTTTTTTGGAAAATTGCCTTCTTTAAGTGCGTTGAAGCTGTCGTATAACCGTTTGACTGGTGAGATACCAGACAGTTTTCGTGATTCAATGCTTCGGATTTTGTGGTTGAATAATCAAGATAGTCCTGGAATGACGGGTCCAATCGACATAATTGGTACTATGGATCAGCTTATGTTGTTATGGCTTCAAGGCAACAGTTTTAGTGGACCAATTCCTGATACAATTGGTGATTTGAATGACTTGAAGGAGCTGAATTTTAACGGAAATCAACTCGTTGGTCTGATTCCGCAAGGTTTGGCAAATCTAGACTTGAGTGTGTTAGACTTGAACAATAATAAGCTCATGGGTCCTATCCCAAAGTTTAGAGCTGCGAATGCTACATATTCCTCAAATTCTTTCTGTCAGCCAACTCCTGGTGTTCCTTGTACTCCTCAAGTTAATGCACTTTTAGATCTTCTTTGCGGTTGGAATTATCCATCCAACCTTGCTCCTGAATGGAGTGGCAGTGATCCATGTACAGGTCCTTGGTTGGGAATCAGTTGCAATCCTAAAGGCCAGATTACGATTGTTAATCTACAGAACAAGAACCTTACGGGTACGCTTAGCCCTTCACTTGCAAACTTGGATTCACTGCTTGAAGTTCACTTAAAAAGAAATAGTTTGCACGGTCGAGTTCCTGCAAACTTAACAGAGCTCAGATCCTTGAGATTGTTGGACTTAAGTGGGAACAATTTTGATCCACCATTACCGAAATTCCGGGATAGTGTGAAAGTCATTACAGACGGAAATGCTCATCTTGTTGCTAATGTAACTGCGGCGGCTCCTCCTCTGAGTATTAGCCCATTTCCTCCATTGAGCCACAGTCCTAAATCAAGCAAGGAGTTACCATCGAAAAGCCCGTTTCCCGGTGATAATCAGCCAACATTATCAGATACACCGCCCTCCCCAGAGAAAAGTTCAGGTTCAGACTCAAAGTCTCCCAGTGGAACCAAAGGGCAGACCACATCAGAGAACCATGATAAGACCATGATCATTGTAGTTGTGAGTGCAGCTTCTTTCGTCTTCACTCTTCTTGCCGTTGTTTTGTATTTCAAGAGCAAGAGAAAACGAGAGAAGGATTCAGGTACTATTGTTATCCACCCCAAAGAGCCATTCGATCAAGATAACATTGTTAAGATCACTATCTTAGAAGATCCCATGATGTACAGCTTACAGAGTGGTACTACAACAACTACTACAACTAGTGGTGGAACAAAAGGTAGTCGAGTGATTGAGATTGGAAACCTTGTCATTTCAACCCAGGACCTTCGGAGGGTAACCGATAATTTTGCACCAGAGAATGAGCTTGGTCGTGGTGGCTTTGGAGTTGTTTACAAAGGCATAATTGAAGATGGAGTTCAAATTGCAGTGAAGAGAATGGAATCTGCCATTATCAACAGCAAGGCATTGGATGAATTTCAAGCAGAAATAGCTGTGCTTTCTAAGGTTCGACATCGCCATTTAGTTTCACTTTTGGGTTATTCCATTGAAGGAAATGAGAGGCTTTTGGTATATGAATATATGTCAAAGGGCGCTTTGAGTAGACATCTTTTCCGCTGGAAGATCCTGAACTTAGAGCCTTTATCATGGACAAAGAGACTCAATATTGCTCTAGATGTTGCTCGAGGGATGGAGTACCTTCATAATCTGGCACACCAGAGCTTCATACATCGCGATCTCAAATCATCAAACATTCTTCTAGATGATGGTTTTAGAGCAAAAGTTTCAGATTTTGGATTAGTGAAACTCGCTCCCGACAAAGAAAGGTCTGTTGCAACAAGGCTTGCAGGAACATTTGGATACCTTGCTCCCGAGTATGCTGGTATGTGTGCATTTTTTTTCATTGTTATCTCTTTCTTAGACACTCGTTTTGACTGTTCTGGTAAATATTATCATTTAAGCATCAATTGTATTTTTTACGCTCGGGTAAGCTGTTACATGAACACATCTCTACCTGAACGAAACCAATACTCTTTTAGTCCCTCTATTTTAAGAAATGCATCAGTTCTATAATGAGAATCCAGACTGCTGAATTGCGCTTCTGATCTTCCAAGCCCTTCCTTCTCCAGCCAAAATAGAACAGAGTAACTAATGGAGCATTTACGTTTTTCCTTTATGTTGTCGGTGTGCCTACTAAATTGATATACCTCGGACATTGATGTATCAATCTCGCATCATTCAGTGATATTCTCATTCTGTTCACTATCTTTGTTAAACAATTCAAGTAGAAGGTTTCACATCCTCTCTCCATATGATCATTCAGAGCATAGTTATCATCTTGATTCCATAAAAAGAAACAGAAACTCTATCCCTTTAATGATACTTTTCCCTTGAGGCATGGTACTGAAATATTTTTGTGTAAAGCTGTTCAACAAGAATGTCATTCATACCTGTTAATTTTGGTGTAGAAATTATTGCTTACTTAAGCTTTATGTTACCTGTATATTTTAGTTCTCTGTCTTGTTGAACGAATTACCTAGTCACCTTTCATATATCTAACTCACATTTTACCTATCCAGTGACCGGAAAAGTCACAACTAAAATAGATGTCTTCAGCTTTGGGGTGGTGTTGATGGAACTTGTGACTGGACTAACTGCCCTTGATGAGCATCGGTCCGAGGAAACTCGATATCTAGTTGAGTGGTTCTGGCAGATAAAATCGAATAAAGAAAACCTCCTTGCTTCTGTTGATCCAGCTCTTGACGTGAAGGAAGATATCCACAAGAGCATTTGCACTATGGCTGAATTAGCTGGACATTGCACTGCGAGAGACCCCAATCACAGGCCTGACATGTCACACGTTGTGAATGTGCTTGGCCAACTAGTTGAGTCTTGGAAACCCGTAGAAGAGTTCGATGAATATTCAGGAATTGACTACAGTCTACCTCTGCCAGAAATGTTGAAGGACTGGCAGGATGAAGACACTGGAGACTTCACCAGTACTAGTCAAGATAGCAGAGGAAGTATTCCTGCTAAGCCAAATGGATTTGCGGATTCTTTTACATCCAACGATGCTCGATAGGTGAAGTTGGTTTTGGCTACCAAAGTCCATTGCTTCCTTACTATTAGTTTTGCTAGCGTTTTCGACATGAATTTTGCTTTTGGCTCGTGAAAATAATCTATGGAGGCGTTGCGTCCAGTCTATATATGGTGAATATACAGATACCGAGTTGTCATGAATGATTGATCAAGAGATCAAATTGGTGTCGTCCAGATACAGAGCAAAAAACAGAAAAAACTTTTCAATTTAATGTTTTGCTTACACAGTTATTTGTTTTGAATGTTGCTTGTAAAAGTTATATTTATATTAGGTTGGTCCAATTTGCTGTATAAGTTATTCACATGACACTCTTGAGAATCTTACGCATGAATTTGAGAGTGATGCTCAAATTAATAATGCAAAAAAAGGTTTGATTTTCTTGATTATAATAAGTCTAATTGGAGTACTAATTTTGTATACATGCAATTATTTAGTAGCAAATATTTTTGCAAAGAATTAATTGAAAGAGTAATATGGGAAAAAAATTAATTAATACTTTCTTTTTTCAGCATAGTAATCAACTAATATGACACACAGGAAGTAACAAACTTTACAATTAATACTTGTCACTATTGTAATGAAGGAAATATATGAGCTGTAATAACAATTTTTCGGTAATATGAATCTCAAAGGGGTGATTTAGACATCGAATCCAAATAAAAAAAAAAAAACTGATTTTGTTGGATCTTACGCGTGGATATTTTTGTATAAATCACAATGATGGGTGTTCATGGTTTGGATAAAAATCGATCCAAATCAAAAAATCGAACCAAATCGATAAAATAAAATCAATTTTATTTGGGTTTGGTTTTAGATTTTTGAACCGATAGTATTTGGTTTGGTTATGGTTTTATTCGAAAAAATCGAAGAAATAATCGAACCAAACCGATGAATTATATACAAATATTTTATTAATATACATACTTAATATATTATTTTTATAAACAATTTTAAAGATCTCATATATGTTTTCATTATAATTTACTTTTTGAAAGCAAACTGTCCAAGGTGAAAATACTTATTTTATTGATTTCATGAATAAGAGTGTCAATGACAATTTTGGGACTGAGAATGTTAATGTCTCTTCCTTCTAAGCCAATATAGTGAATTTTAAAGCTTTAATCATAATAAATTCAGTGATAGAAAGTTCAATAATTTCAGTCATTCTAACTATTTTTTTTGTTTTGAATGGATTGTTGCCACTTTTTTCACATTTTGAATGAATTTTTCCTTTTATTTTTGTGTATGGTTAATAACCAAATAACCAAACCAAATCGATAAATGTATATTATACTTGGTTTGGTTTGGTTTTGATAATTTTAAAACCGATTAAGTTGGTTTGATTTTGATTTTGATCAATAACCGATTCAAACCGACCCGTGAACTCCCCTAAATACAATATTTCTTTAAAAGAAAGAATATAATTAACAAAAGAAATCTTATTGTTGAAAACTATTTGCTTAAAAGAGAAAAAAAATCACGAGTATCTTTTAGGTTACAATTCTCTAATAAAAGAACAAGGAGTTTTAGGTAACAATTCTATAATTACTCCTTAAATAGACATTTTAGTACTATATTCTTCCTAATTGTAACTGACTTTTTCAAGAAAGCACCTTACACCTATTCTCTGCGCATTACTCACAATGATAATTATATATCTACTAAATTTTTTTATCTTAATAGAGTATGTGTGAGTAACATTCAAGACAATAATATCAATGTAGTCTTTTACCTAGGAGAGGTGAGAGTTGAAATCCTTTTGTTTTCTTACTTCAAAATTCAATTTCAATTAAGATATGAATATATATTTTTTTTATATAAATATCCAAGTTCACTACGATAAAATCTTCATTGATTCTCTAATATAGTACTTGATCTTAACTTTTACACAATAACTTGAGAACATTGTATGACTCGATCAAACTCTAATTATATTCAAAGCACTACATAAAAAACAATTTTTTTAAACAATTAAAATTTCCTTTTTTTTTTCTCAAGACTATACACTTGCCAATATTTTTCACACGCTAACAAAAGTCACAACATTTTGGGTTTTTTCTCTTCTTTCTTACTTATTTTATGTTTTTTTCCTTTCTTTTCCGCTTTAGTACTACTTATTAATTTTGAATACATTTTTAAAAAACTCAATCAAAATAAGTATTAGTATATATATATATAAAGGTGATTCCGCTGACGAAAAATCATGCGTACGCCACTGAACACAAAATCTAAGACACATGTTACGAGATATCTTCTATACTAGGTGTTTAGAGTAAAAATAAGTTGTTTCTTAAATGAACTCAATTTCATCCTCACTGTCTCACATTTCCTTCTTTTATGAATACTTGTTGGACCTATTGGGCCAGCTTGCAGTTTTACAAGATTTAGAGATCATAATAGAATACCTATGCACATTCTATTTACATATTAATCGAATGTGATACATTAAATTATGCCTTGTTACTTAAGATAAGTAAAATAAAAAAAATTAGTTTTTATAAAAATGTAAGATCAATTTTTTTTAGTAGATCTTATTTAGAAATGAAATAAGTAACTGAATCATCAAAGCATATAAATATTGATCAAGACAAACCTATTTATTAAATTGACTCCTCACAGTTGGTCGACCAAGGCAAATCATATTGTTTTATTAAAAATAAAAATCAATTAGTAAGTAGTAACGATCACCACAACACATTTGCATGAAATAAATATTGATCAAGACAAACCAATTTGTTTGTCTACGTGTTCAAATTTTTTGATAAAATTAATATTGATCTACACGTGTATCTCGTACATTGCACGTGTATTTTGTATATGCATCACACGTATATCTCGTGAGCTACAGAAAGAATATGGTGATCGTGTATCTCGTGTGTTACATGTACACATCGACGTAAAAAGAATATTAGACTGAATTACAATACCACATAAAAGACGGAATAACTAAAAAAAATAAGTATAAAATTGTCACGCTTATAAGTGGAATTTTATATACTAAATCAGATCTATCAACACTATTATTTGCAAATTGAGACTGCATACGTATGTGGTATGACTTGTAAGGTGTTGATACAAATGAGTATTTGGCGGCAGGAACAAGCTTAGTCCCCGCACACATTTTGAAGAAGATACGTTCACGCGCTAAATAGTAGTGTAATACTTTTTCTATGCCATGTAAGCGAAATGTGTTCAATAGGTACTTGTTTTGAATAACTTAGATGTTCAATAGCTATAACTTTTAGTTAAAGTGTCCAAGTGAATTGTGCGAATAACTTTAAGTGATTATCGATGACTTAAATTTTAGCATAGGTATTATCCCAAATAGTGAAATATTAATTTTAGCATAGGTGTTATCCCAAATACTGAAATAGTACTTCAAATAAAAAATGTCCAATCAAATTTAATATCTATGCTAAAATAGTAAACTTTATATGTAGTGAGTTGCATCAAACCTTGGCGTTTTTTAGGACATGCGTATGATAATTTTCTTTTGCATTTGGCGTTTTTTAGGACATGCGTATGTTAAAAGGTTTGCAGTTCGTTTTAACGAATATTTATCTATTACTAGATGAGTGTTGCCCGTGCTAAGCACAGGCCCAACGTTTAAAATGTTATCATAATTTTACTTCTGTTTGATTTACTATGAAATATATTTGAAATTGAACGCAGTGAAAAATATTTTTAAATAACCTTAATTTCAAAAAACACAATGTCCATCATTTAATAAACGAATCATATTTCTTAGTTTGCACAATAAAAGAATCCACATGGAATAATATATAAGCGAGAGACACTATTATTTTTCTTTCAAGTTTCAACAATTAGTTCAGTATTAAGTTGGGCAAACATTCATAATTTAGTATCCTTGTGCAAAGTTTATCAATATATATATTATAAGAAGGTGATCGATTATTATTACATAGATATTAAATGCACGACAGAAAATGTACTTGTAAAGCACAGTTCGTTGTTATTCTTTAAAAATTAAATGAATAAAAAAGTACTATTTAAAACAATTTGCTATAATTAACTTTGATTTTCATGGCAAAAATATATATGTACTATATACATGTGGCCATATTTATCTTCTTTAACCCTACAATTAATTACCTCTTCTGGTGTTTTAATATCTTCCTCCAATTTACTCAAATCACAAATCCTTGGATCTCTCCTTATCCAACATTTGCTATGCCAATGTTCGTTCATACTCTCAAACAACGGGACGACGATT